>PISX010002313.1:0-70533 GCA_004024625.1 Mellivora capensis
GGAAGGCCCTGTAATGATCTATTCACGCCATGCACAGCCACTGTGGTCGTCCTTGGCCAACAGTTGCAGAACAGGAGTGATCCCACTCCATTAATCCAAAATTTCCCTTAGAAACCCTCCAAACAAAGAAGGACAGATGAAGTCAGTGCATCGCTGTGCTCTCCGAGTTGTTGCTCTGTTTATTCTTATTAAGAAATGGTTGCTTGATGTCACTCATTCACTTAAATACACACAGACGGCCTACTCTGTACCTGGCCCTGTCCTTGGTCCTGGGGATGCAATGATAAACCAGAAAGAAATGGTCCCCCCACGCAGAATTTCCATTCTAGCCATGGAGCGAATGCCAGACACTCAGTGTGGAAGGTGGAAGGAAGGGAAGGTGCACGCTATGGACTGGACATTACTTGGGACACTCATGCAAAGTAAGAAACATATACCATAGATACATACAGGGAAAAGCTGGGAAAAGTATACATATCTACTATAGGCAACACATTATATGTCAATCCAAAAAAAATGTCATGAGCCACCCAGTCAATGCTTAGAGACAATTTCCATTTGATTCATAAATAAAATAAAGGCAAAAATGAAGATAAACTTTGGGGGTAAAAATAAAGATGTGAACGTTGACCCAAACCCATGAGCATAGAAGAGTAGAGACAGTCTGGGAGGAGAACAATTCGATTTTTCTTACAAAGGGAAGATAATGTCAGGACTCTACAGTTTGGTGACACTGGAATGATTTTCCTAGAAACAGGAGGCAGTGAGGGATTCACATCTCCAAGGCTTCAAAACAGCTCTTTTTTGTCTGCTTCTGAGGGAGTCATGTATGAGCTGGCCCCCAAATGCAGCTTAATTCCTTTCTTATTGTTTATCCTGCTCTGTGAGCTGCATCATTTTTGCATTCTTACAGGGCTTTGGGCTTTATCTCTGGCGACAAGGCACAAAATGAGAGGACTGCACACGAGTGGGCAGAACCTTTCCAACCTGCCTGGATACTCCCAGCCACTCTATTGTTGTCAGTGCCCTGGCCAGTGGAGCCTGGTGTTTGTTCTGTCCAGAAAGCATGTGCACCAGATAAGGTCACCTTAATTAAATTTGAAATCAAGAACGGAAGCAGACGCTTA
This sequence comes from Mellivora capensis, assembly GCA_004024625.1. NCBI lineage: Eukaryota > Metazoa > Chordata > Mammalia > Carnivora > Mustelidae > Mellivora > Mellivora capensis. Next base: position 1,128 of record PISX010002313.1, read on the forward strand.
CACGAAGGTCAACATGGATGAGCTCAAAGCTGTTACCTTGAGTGAAGGCACCTTACACATAAATTCATCCTGGATTTGCCCATGTCTACAATGTTCTAGAACCAGCGAATAAGGTCAGGGCCCCAACTGGCACTGGGGAGGAGTGGGGGGTCAGGGATGTGGCAGCTGCTCAGATCTGCTGGAGAAGAGCTGATGGGTGGTTTGCTGCTATGGGTCCACACCGTGATGCCGGCAAGGCTGCTCCTTCCCCCCCTCTGCCCACAACCAATGATCAGTGTGAGGCTCTAGTGCAGACCCATTGCTGCCCACGGGGAGCCTCCTACAAGAGCACTTTGGCTTCTGGACTCCCCATTGGGCTGGCCAAAAATCCCCAGCACAACACTGCAATGAGACTCCTACTACTCCCTATGCCTCTCCCAGGGTCAGAGGGCACCATGGGCGGATGGCTGTCTCCTCCCTTTTTCCCTTCTCAGAACTTCACCCAGCAGATCTCTTGCATGTTTCATCCCATCCTGGTTCCTCTTCTCAGAAGCCCACACAGACACAATGATTGAAGACAGAGTTAGATTTCTCATTAAAAGAAATATTGTGACCAGATACTGAGAACTGGGTCATTTTATATGCATGTGGAAGTCTGCAGGACTGCAGAGAAAATTTGCAATTTTCTCTAAAAAGTATCCAAAAGGGGCGCCTGGGTGGCTCAGTTGTAAAGCGTCTGGCTTTGGCTCAGGTCATGATTCCAGGGTCCTGGGATCGAGCCCCACATTGGGCTCCCTGCTCAGTGGGGAGACTGCTTCTCCTTCTCCCACTCCCCCTGTTTGGGTTCCCTCTCTCACTCTCTCTCTAAAAAAAAAAAAAAAAAAAAAAGAAAAAGAAAGAAAGAAAAGGAAAAGAAAAAAATATATATAAGGGTAAGAAAAAGCGAGGTTAGTAATGTTAACGGTGGAAGCCAAGCAAGGGGTGATGGATTCTCTCAGGAGTGTTGGGAATGTTCCCATCGGGCAGGAAGGCAAGTGCCCACCGGTCAGGACACGATGAGGCAGGGGAACATTTCTTGGCTGCTCACTCTCCTGCCAGATGTGGCAATCATTTGCAAACCCTTGGAGAATGCAAGCGGCCCCAGAGGTGGGCTGAACCCTATCCCTCCATAGGTGCCCCTCTTGGGGAATGACCCAGGAGGTAGTGGCAGAGCCCAGGCTCTGACCCTCTGCTTCCGATTCTCATCTTCCTGGTGCAACTCCATGCATGCGGGCTGAGGAGAGCAAGGCTCTGTGCCCCTTCTTCCCCTCCTCTTGGGCACTCTGCCTGTCGGGGTGACTCACCCGTCAGCCACAGAACTGCTGGCCAAGGCAGAGGGTCCTCCGAGCTGAGCCCAGCCTGCCTGTTGGCAGGTAAAGGGCAAGTTCTGCATGAGGTGTCCTGTGGGGTGTCCAGGACCGGTGCAGGTCTTCCTTAGCCCGGAGCATGAGAACTGCCAGGATGTGAGGGGTCGTCCTCTGTCCCCAAATTCTCAGGTTCCCTGACCGCCTCATCTGTGAAACACACAGGGCTGTGGGTGGCACGTGGCATTGGCTATCATCACAGTCAGGGACAAGGTTGAGAAGAAGGAGAACAAACACTGCTTCCTAGCTGCCCCCTTCTTGTCTTTGCTTACCTGAGAGCCTGGGGGGATCACTCCCGGTCACTCTCAGTGCCACCGAGCTGCAGGGTGGAGAGAGGTAAGGCCTCCCTCCATGCGGGGAACACCCCACCCAGTGGGCAACCCAGCCATTTGGGGTCATCTGCTGTGTATTTTAAGACTCTCTGGCATCCTCGCAGCTTTTATCAGGATGCAGGAAATGGTGCTTAAGTTGCACAGAACTGAAAACAGGCTGTCCTAGAAACCAGGACCCAGCTGTCTTAATAGCATCACTGCTGGAGGGCAAATCGACCTGGTGCAAAATCAACCTTTTGTCCTCACTGTGGCAGCAGACACCTGCTGACCAGGGTGGCGGCTGTGCTCATCCCTGGGGCCCTTCAAATGTTCCACCGAGTGTCTCCACCAACGACAGAGCTTCTCAGGGCATGCTGAGCCCGTTCAGTCCTCCCTGGTGATCGCCCAGTTGGTGGCCCCGTTCACGCATTTGAAGTCAATATTCTAAAGATGGAAAGGACTCAGAAAACTGGCAGGGCTGGAGGAAAGGCACATAAAGGAAGGGTAGTCAGTTAAGAGTGGACAAATCTGTTAATTGGGATCTCTCCTGCAGAATTTATGCCTTAACTTCTTTTATTTTTCTTTCCCTTTTTTTTTTTAATAAAACACCCAAACAAAGCCACTTTTGCACAGCCAGGAGATTTGGTGATAATAGGGAAAAGATTTCAAGCCACTGTGAAAATTGCTGGGAAAGAAAATTCATGCCAGCTGCCTCTAACACACACACACTCACACACACACTCACAATCCCAAACCAGCTCATTGCCCTTGCAACTGTAGTGGGGCGAGCTTTGTTACACGGCAAGGAAGGAAGAACCAGGGCATGTACCAAAGGGCTGTCCGTGGCTGATAAGGCCGGTGAACCTAAGCTCCTCCAACACACAGGGCTAGATTTCAGTGAGATGATACACATATTTCCAAAAGAATACAGTTGAAGGACATTTACAGGATAATAACACCATTCCTGCACATTAGGCATTTGGCATGATTAAAGAAATTCATATTAGTGTATTCCCAGTACAAGACACTTTAAAGCTAGAGAGCAAATTTTCAGCTCTAATGCTAATAAAATATTTATCCTTCAAAATCTCAGATAAAATATGAAATAGATTAATGATGTAGGAGAACATAGACTATGTATGATGTTCCGCTCTAAGCATCTGGCAAGTCCCAGCGAGGCTTGAATGTGATGATCACTCCCGTCAGTCACGGAGCTCCACATGCAGCAAAGTCAGGCAGAGAGCACAGGGGAGATTCAGGGGCGTGTTCACTCCTGCCAGGTTCAAGGGCATGTGTGTTGCATGTGTGTCCCTCAGCCACTTTACCTGGGGGTGGTTTGGTGTTGCATGGCTATGGACGCCGTTGAGGGCAGACTGCTTCAGAGGGCTCTGCACCAGATGTGAGTTCCGGCCCCTCTGTGACTCACCTCAAAGCCCCTTCCTTGCACTCCTCCCTGTTGTTGAAGGTCAACCGAACTCACGGTGTGCATTCAGCCCCAAGAATCCCTCAGACTGGAGCCTGTGAATTTCATAAGGGGTAACTCACTTGTCACTTTCGTATTTGCAGTAAAACCTTCTCTGTCTTTAAAATCAGATAGGGACTTGGGGAGGGTATGTGCTATGGTTAGTGCTGTGAAATGTTAAACCTGGCGATTCACAGACATGTACCCCTGGGGATAAAAATACTTTATATGTTTATAAAAAATAAAAAAATAATAATAAAAAAATCAGATAGGGACGCCTGGGTGGCGCCGTTGGTTAGACCTTGGACTCTTGGTTTCAGCTCAGGTGAGGATCTCAGGTCATGAGACCGAGTCGTGAGATCCAGGCTCGTGTTGGGCTCCATGCTCAGCCAGGAGTCTGCTTGAAATTCTCTCTCCTTCCCCCTCTGACCCTCCCCACTGGGCACACACATTATCTCTCTAAAATAAATAAATACATCTGTAAAAAAATAAAATAAAAATCAAATCAGACAACAGTATTGGTTAATTCAACACAAGGAGCCTCAATTAATTGAGCGCAGGGTGGTGTTGCACTCTTATGACCTCTGGTATCTCTTTCCTGTTCTTTCCACTTTTCACAGCGTGCACTTATCACCATTGAAAGTTGCTCAAACTTTCATCTTAGTCATATATAATACATGCCCTTGTTCACCTAAAATTCATTTATATCCCTTCTCTGGGCCAATGCGGTTTGTCTTCTCTTCTCTAAATTTCCCGAAAAGTAAATTATATTTTATGATTAGCTGGATTGTTTTCCACATCTAAACATTTAAAAAGTACTTAAGTGATTTTATAAAGTACTGGATATGCCATCATTTTGCAGAGTTCCCCAGAAAATTGTTATTTATATGAGCATAACATTCATAATATTTATATTTCACTCTATTAATGTTATTTGAAACCTGGATCTTAGCTTTCTGTCCAAACTTACAAGGACGGCCGTAGAAGCATCAGTTACCGACCTGCTCTCCTAGATCCTCCAGCTTTTTTTAAATGAGGAATTCTGCATGAATGATGGCTTCTGCCATGTGACGTTCTTTTCATCTCTCAATCACAGACATCGCCGGGCCATCGTGAACTGCTTCACTGTCTCCAGGGCTCCTCTGATGCCCACCTGCTTCTTCCTTCCAAAGCTGGAGGCCATTGCAGGAGACAGGACACACAGCCCTATCTCCAAAGCCAGCATGCCACGCACCGCTGTGCCCTCTCTTGGCCCGACCCTCAGAGGAGAACATCACGACTACATCAGTCCCTCCAAGCGACTGTCCAGTGCAACATTTTTCCTCCAAAAAGCTCTTCCCAGAGCTTAACCCACATTGCCCCAGGTAGATTCTGGAGCTGGTCTCTACATTGTGAGTCATTACTTTGTGAAGGGGGCAGGTGGAGGGTAAAGGTTTGGATATATTCCTCTCAAATGTGTTACCGGACTCCATTCAGTTTTATCTGATGAACATAAGTTCAGTCAGTCCTCAGTCTGGGCCAGTGTAGAGACAGCACAGAGATGCTCATTGCAACAGTCAGTGGAACTGGGGAGATGCCCAGTGTGAGGAAATTCTTAGTAGCATCAGCAGCTGGAGGTGAGAAGCAGCCCCGAGATTTAAGGGGACGGTAGAGCTTTCTTTTCAAATAACAAGCATTGCTCAATACCCTCGCAGCTAACTTAGCACATAAATCCTGAGTGAAGATGAAGTACCTGGAAATATGACCTGGGGGGGTTGCGAGGACACTGTTGACAGCTGCTCACCTCGGAGTGGGACAGCGGCGTGTGCGGGTTACGCTAGCAAACCCACAGAATTCCCCTGTGGTGTGTATCTTGGTGCCATGAGAAACCAGACAGTAGCTCAAGTTAGTGTAAGAGAAAGATTCTCTGAACACCCGGGATCAGGGAGACACCCGGGGGGCCAGGACCGGGGTCCGGCTACAGCTCAGGCTCAGGGATCTCGCTCCCTGACGATCTGTTGGAACAATGAATCCAAGAGCCTTGATTTTCTGTCCAACAAGCTGAGGTCAACTCAGCAGCTGAAGCCTTTTCTCAGTTACTCCCAAGCATGCATCGGAACAGTGAGAAGGACCTTCACTCCTCCCGCAGGCTCTGCATAACTGAATTACTGTTAATTAATCCCACACTTAGAAGAAAGGATTTAGAGGGGCACCTGGGTGGCTCAGTCGGTTGGGCTTCTTGCCTTCGGCTCAGGTCATGATCCCGGGATCTTGGGATTTAGCCCCACATTGGGCTCTCTGCTCCACAGGGAGCCTGCTTCCCTCCTTCTCTCTCTCTGCCTGCATCTCTGCCTGCTTGTGATCTCTGTCTGCCAAATAAATAAATAAAATCTTTAAAAAAAAAAGAAGAAAGGATTTAGAAAATACCTTCTAACCGCAGGGACCTGTGGGTGCCCATTTCTCCGCTCTCTGGACTCAGACTCACATTCCATCACATTCCAGCATCCGAAGGAACGGAGAAGACCGTGCGGACATCTGGGTATTCACTTACATGGGGCATTTCTAGTTCTCTGGAAGATCAGGAAGGAGTATCAAGAAAAGACAGTCAGTACAGAACCTGCAAGAATTTTGTGCTCACAAAGAAAGTGATAAATAATGGGCAGCCTTAGAAAATTTGCTTTCAAAAGTTTTGCTTTTAGAAGATATTCACATTTGGGTTAGACAGACTTGGCTTTTAAAGCCCCTTCAGCTCCTACTAGTACCATCCCTTAGATCTGGGACATGGCTGGCCTTGTCCAAGTCTTCCCAATATCCACTGAGGCGCATGGGGTCTGTTACTCCTAGGGGGTCTTCATGAGAAACAGAAGACACCATGTGCGAGGGGTACTCAGCAAAAGGCTTGGTCACAACCCCTGAATGCACAGCTGCCACCCTACCCATCCAGGACGACAGGTGGATGAGCTCGTGCTTTCCACTCTGGTCCTTGGAAGCAGAAGGCCTTCATCAAATTCAGCTTCCCCTCAGTGGTCAAATCTGACCCCAATATTGCCTTCAAACAAAAAAGCATCTCTGTATTAGACACATGCATACAAAGATAAATGATTACAATTAAATACAACAGCAAATTTCTAGAATAAGACCACTGTTGGAAACAGCTAACAGCAGTTAATACCATGAAAAGTAAGAAATAGAGGATGAGTCAGAGAAACGTGAGTACTGAAATGCAGAATTAACCCCAAACTATTACACAAAGAGCCACCCATCTTCTACTGGAAATGTGCTTTAAGTTCACAGCATCACTGTTTGCTTAAGAGTTGCAAAACACCATTGATGGTTGATAGAGCCATATTTTCTTAAGGACAGTTGTAGAGTATTTTAAGTGAATTAGCAAATTGCTGAATACCGTCATGCACGACTCATTTTAAAAACATGTGCACGAGTGAGTGTGTTGTGTGTGTATGTGTGCGTGGGCACGCAAACCACTTTTTAAAAACTGGGCTGAGGATTCTGGATAGCTGCAAGGAATTGTTAATTGTATAAAGAGATGCTGAAATAGACTTGGACATTTGATTGAGAGGATATTACCTTGGCCACAGTTATAACCAAATTAAACCTTGGTAAGATTCCAGGACAGGCTCAAGAAGATATTACAAAGGCAGAAGTATAAAAACTGTGTTTTGAATGTTACATAGAGATCCACTTTCCCTAGTGTGCTTTTATGAATGGCAAACTCTTCTCTTTTAAATTCTAAATTCTAAATTCTTTTTAATTCTCTTTTTAATTCTCTCTTTTAAATTCTTAAATTCTAAATTCTAAAACAGTTTCTTCTTTGTATCATTTTGCACACACAAAATCTTTTTAGTAGGAAACCCTGGAATGAGAAGCTTATTGAATACCTCATTTGATTAAGCAGAGAATGTGGTGACTACATCTTATAAATAATTAAAAAGCCATTTTTGATGAACTTAGTGAAAACAGAAATAACAGATGTGACCTAGTAAAAACATTGCTTGAAAGCTTGGGTACATAGATACTGATTATTATAATTTAAAACTTATTAAATCCAAATGATAAACAGTGAACTTCTTTTTGAAGTTAAACCTTGGCTTCCCAATTCAAAATGGTGAATTAAACACATATATGTACATGTGGTTCCCCCCTCACTTTCCCCCCAATTTCCTATTGAAATGACAGAGATGATGGACAGAGGGATCCAGTCTGCAACTGGGATGACAATTGTTGTATTGATGAATTCCTGGTACCCCCCGGATTTTGTAGCCAGATGGTTGGAGGACACAGTTGACACAGGAGACAGACCCTGTCCTCTTCCCCTGACCCTAACACAACCTCCGTGCCTGAGCAATGGGGGTGGATTGTGCTAACAGGGAAGGGAAGGAACCATGACAGTATTAGAAGACTGATTTTAGAAGGTCATTGCATCATGACCTTTGTTCCCTTCAATCCTGGCATAAATGTCAACAGAGGTATTTATAAGAAACCCAGAAAGCAAGCCAACCTATAGATAGCCGGGTAAGAAATGAGCCAAGCCCAGAAAAGATGAGCTAATCCTCAGTCTTCTGGCTCAGGACACAGTATGGGATGCAGGTTCAAGCCTTGGGTTTGGGATGCTTTGTTGCTGCAGCGATAGCTAATTCATACAGAATTTTGGATTTGTGGAGCCATCGTAACTTCACTGAACTCAGTGATCCCAGAGGCCTGAGCAGCGTGGCCTCAGGAACCTCTGTGGGTCCTCTCAGAGGAGCCCTATTTGACTTTCTAGAAAATCCAAGATGTGTGAGCACACTGGGGCTTGTGCTGGTGTTAGAACATGCAAGGACATTCAGGGGAAATGGAACTAGAGAACGGAGTCCGCTGAAATAAACAGACTCCCATGAAAAATTCAGCTCAGTTTGGTTAAAAATGTATTGACAACAGGCTAATGTCAGATTGTTAAAAATAACATCAATGGTTATTTGATCTCAAATGAATTTTTCATTTGTAGCCTTTACTTTATGCCCAAATTACAAACGTGTCTTGTAAAAACTGTGACTCAAAGAGAAAACAAACTGATTCTTAATTTAAGGATCAGACCTTTCAGAGTGACAACTGCTGTAAGCAATGCATTTTACTTGCATTAGATGCCCAGGAACTGGGCACAAATCCATGTTCTCAATTTTTATTTCCCTAACTCATGTTAATTAAGTTTAAACTGTCTTGACATCTACGTTTGGGGACTCAAGTTTATGGCTTAAACCAAGTTTTCATAAATTGTAATGTTTCCCTTGGCCATGAGATTTCCCAATCTTTCATGTCTGATACTTTTCCTAATATAGAGCCCAGGCATTGTAGGTCCTTACTAAACCTATTCAAACTGCACATATTTATTTCTGTATTTTATGTTAAATATCTTATAGGAGCTAAGTGTAGAGGACAGCCCTGTGCATCCAGCCATGGTAGAATAATTCAATTCATTTGGTCTGTCCATGCCATCAATTGCAGTAAAGGCAAAATACAGACAGTCCTTTCTAAAACTAATTAGAGTGCAACTCAAAAATATTTCTACCACATCACTGTGGAATACCAATTTACGTTATAAGACATAAGAGTAGCTCTTCAGCTCTTGATTTTCTAGGGAAAATGCCACAGATACCCTTTCAAGAGTTTGCATGTTGGGAGTAACCCAGCCTGAGAGGCTCACGTCCTGCCCCCAGAAGGGCTCACAGGGATGGGAGGGCTGGGGATCCCCAGAGCACTGCTTCTAGGGACAGCACCTGTCCATAGCGGAACTGTTCCAAGACAACATGACCTCAAGGCCCTAGTTTTCCCTTGTGGGAAATGCATCGCTTCTCAGGAGAGAATCCTGTATCCCAGTGCCCTGAGGGACAGGTGGCCTTTCTGTTTCCCTTTTCCAATTCAGGAATCCTTGTCCCAAGGATCCAGCACTCAGAGACACACAGAGACTGGCTTCCAGGACAACTGTCCCTTCAGACTATGCTGCCCAGCACCTGGCAGCAGGTGAAGGGTCTGCAGGACATGTCTGAAACAGAAAGGTCCTTTCTTGAATTGAAGGCCCCGTTAAACACATTTCAGAAACAATAATGTCTTTCAATAAAGTTTCTGTTTATTGGCTAAATGACAGGGGTAGAAGCAGAAAAGCTATTGTAGCAAAATTCTTATATTTCCTTTCATACCATGATTTTTTAACAAAAATTTCCTATTTCCTGTATTGAAAATATGTGACTTTTATGTATTCAGTTCCTTCAAAACCTGTCTTTACTTCAGCTGTGTGGAGAGAGGCTTTCTCCCTGTCTTGGCATTTATATTTCCTGCTTTTCTGGGTAAAATATGCCCACTTAGCACCTTGGTGTCCTTTGAATGTCCTCTTCTTCATGTCCTGTCTTGTATTTAAACATCAACAACCCTCACACAAAGATGATAATCTGACAAAAGTAAGGCAGGCGTATAAAACATAAGATAAAACATCTGCTCTATGATGGGTGCAGAAGTCGTCAATTTGCCTTTCAGTTTTCCAGAATTTAGGGCAAAGAGGAGTCTCAGCTGTAACAGCTGACCTGTGATGTGACCAGGTCCTCAGGTGCTGGGCGTTTTGCGGGCTTTCAAGTAAATGCCCTCTGTGGGGACCTCACAGAATGGACCCTGAGAATGATACTGAGCAACATTTTAAAAATTAAGTGTATTCATGGGGTTGTTTCCTTTCCCTTCCTTTTCTTTTCTTTTCTTTTCTTTTCTTTTCTTTTCTTTTCTTTTCTTTTCTTCTCTTTTCTTTTCTTTTCTTTTCTTTCCTTTTCTTTCCTTTTGTTTCCTTTTCTTTCCCTTCCTCTTTTTCTCTTTCATTTTATCATTGGACAAATCTGCTTTGTGTTCATGAGGTTCATAAAACATCTCTCGAAGTCAGGAGATGGCAATAATAATGCAAAGCTGTATTCCAGAAAAAGCAGATCTCTATGGGGCCAAAGTAACAGGTTCCCGTTTAAGCTCGCCCTTCACCCTGCTTAATGGAAAACAAATGATCAGATTCAGAGAAATAGTTGAATTTTACATCCTCTAGACCATCCTGAGCAATTAATTATTCTTTCCAATCAACTTTCATTTTGTTCAGAACAAGACTGACTCCACAGTCAAGGGCCCTCGGAAGAATGTGGCATGCTGGTGCTCTGTCCTACAGCGGGGGGGGGATGTGACCAGATGACTCAGCAGGCGGCCAAGCTCAGGGAAGGATAAGGTCCTCTAAGGAGTGGTGACCACCAGGGAAGGGCTCAGATCTGTGCATGGGTGGTCCCCCGGGAACCTGCAGGTAGAGTCTCATCAGAGCAGAATCATGGTCCTGTGTCCCGGGGCCTACCCCCTAGGGCCAGTCCTCCCAGACACATCCACATGTGGGAGAACAAACATATAGTTATGAGGCTTTTTCCCATAAAACTTTATGGAAGCAATGAAACTCTCTGGTTTATCCAGAATTAAATGCATGTAATCATTGCCTGCATCAGACTTTGGATTTCGGGGATCATAAAGCCCACATAAGCACAGAAACATAAAGAGCAGGCACATGCAGGAGAATCTAGGGTTGCCCGAGTATCCGGCCAGACAGGGCCAGAGAAGGCCATTAGACACAAATGGATTCCCCTTACGCCTGTGATCCTAGCTATTTCACAATGAAAAGTAACTCAGTAGTTGTAAAATACAGAACAGACAGAAGAGTGAAAACAGAGGAGTCTTTAAAGTGGAAAATATCCCATTGTGACACTGTCTTCATTTTTCTATGGATGAAGTTTATCCATATTTTGATCTTCTTCTTGTCACTGTATCAGAGTGTGATAAGCCCTGGGGAAGGTGAGTTAGATTCCTGCGGCGAACCTGCCGTTTTGTTCGAGGATTTCCCAAAATCGTGTGCTTAATGGAACCAGATTCTTCAGATATATGGTTACATAATGACAGGCTTTCATACTGGATTTCCATTCAAACTGTTTCATGAAAAGATATTTTATTCTCAATAAAGTTTCATTTTCTTAAAATAGTCACAAAAATTCCTGCTGCCTACTACATCTGGATAAAATTAACAACCATTCCCTAAATTCAGAAGCTCACCAAAATCCTTATCTCGATGAATTGTTCTCATCTTGGTAGACTCTCAAACTGAGAAGTTGAATTCAGTGACAGGTCTGTAGTCTGAACACTTTGAAGACATGAAGTCTGACTTCTTGGTTGTGGCTCGGAAGTGGACAGCATTGATCTCCCATGCCTCCCAGAGCGGTAGAGACAATGACCTGTTTCGTGGCAGGCCCTCTCCCTCCCCCTAGTCCCCTTGGCCCATGCGTCACGTCAGACTGTAGGTCCATCTGTGGCTCAAGCCAGATGCGTCGGGTATCTTTGGCTCACGTATAGGATATGGGCTCCCGTACCATATCACCCAGGCATCATCAGCTCCAGCAGAGTGTGGACTGTGTCTGTGATAACCAGCCTTTCTTCCCCAGGAGCCAAAACAAAACAGCTGAACAATATTTAACACTTAAAAAACTCTATGGAGTCCTCTAATGAAAACTAGGCATGTAGCTCCCAGGCACAAACATAACCTACTGGACATAAAGAGTCACTTCTCTCAAACAAACTTTAATAACTTGTGAATTCAGAGCTGCTATTCCAGAGAAACTATTGCCCAGGTCTTGGTCATGAAGCTCTCTGGTTTCCATGAATGCAAGCAAATCTGAGTCTTATTCCCTCCAACGTGAATTCTCTGGCTTCCAGTTGCCAAACAGGTGAAGAAAGAAACTTGAAATGAGTAGCTCAGACCATGCATGTACAGGGCGTCCAATGGGGTGTAACCGCCACAGGTATGCGAAATCTGGCTACGCGGCGATCATCCTGACGGTGTGGGAGAGACCACAGTCTGTGTTGTTGGAAACGACTTTCCAGTTTCGAGGCGAAGCTGACCTTCCAAAGTTAATTTACATAACTTGTATCACCTTTTCCTTGAAAATAATTTCTAATACATACAGAATTTAAATAGTAAATAATAATATTTTAATTTTCAGTAAATACTAGTTTCACATGTCCAAAACCAAATGAAAGATGAAGAAATGACGCACATTACATTGTTCTAGAATCACCCAGGTCAATGAGCTCCCGGGGGAACACGGTGTGCTCCCTGTGCCCCGTGCAGCTCCTCTCCCGTGCCCCATGCTCCCCAGGGGCAGGCTCCGGGGCGCACACTGACGGCTTGGTCACGGCAGGAAGGCTCAGGGTCTCACCCACTGTGCAGTTTGCTGGGCATTGACTTCTAGTGACTCGGTGCCTGGTTCTGGAAGTGACGGGATCATCCTTTGTCTCCATTTCTGTTCACAGTGATGGGAGAGAGACTCTGGGCCCAGCGACGAAAGCCCCTAAGGGATTTGGTGGAGATCCGGCTGGTGGAACCTGCTCCTGGGCACTCACTTGGGGCTCTCTGAGTGTCTCCGAGGGCGAGCCCACTCTTTGCCTTAAACGATGAGCCCTCAGCGTATCATTTCTTCACCATCCATGTTTGCTGTCCCAGGAAGCATTTCTTTAAAGATTTATTTTATTTTATTTTATTTTATTTTATTTTATTTTATTTTAGAGAGTGTGAGAAAGGGTGAGCGGTGCTGAGGGGCAATGGGAGAGGGAGAGAACCACAAGCAGACTCCCACTGAGCATGGAGTGTGTCTCAGGGCTCTGTCTCACGACCCCAAGATCATGACTCGGGCTGAAACAGACTTGGAGGTCCAACGGACTGAGCCACCCAGGCGCCCCAGGAAGTATTTTCTCTTCTCTAGCTGTTAATATTGTTCTTACTAATAATCTCCAGGGCTTCCCTATGCTAGGCACAAGCATTTATAGAAACTCCGTACTTTCCTACAACAGTCATTCAAAAGTCCTAAAGGGCAATATTTACAAACGAAACATGACAATTTTTGTTCTTCGGTCGAAGGGTCTTTGATATTCACCAAAGGAAAACATTATTTGCCATCTTAAAAGTGGGGAAGTGAAAAAGCCAGAGGTTTAATAACACAGAGCCTAAGAGTTTCATCTGCAAACTCAGACTGTCCGGGTTTGAGACTGGATCGTACTCTGGTGGGTACATAATGTGTGACCCTGGCAAGTCACTGACCTGCCAGGTCAATGGGTACATAATGTGTGGGTACATAATGTGTGACCTGGCAAGTCCGCCTCCTGGTGATGGTCACCACCCCTGCCCCACAGAGCGGCTGTGAAGATCAGATCAAAGGAAGGAGCCCCCCTCACATGCTCAAGACAAAGCAGGCTCCCAGGGACAGATTCGAGACCCCCGGGTGCTGACAACGGCATGTTTTCATGCTACCACATAAAGCATCAGCAAGGGTCTGACGATGGAGAACTCCAGAAGGAAATCTCTGTGGATTTTAAGAGGTCTGAATATTTTAAAGACTCACTAATTCGTTCATTCTTTTTTTATATATTTTTTATTTTTTTATAAACATATAATGTATTATTAGCCCCAGGGGTACAGGTCTGTGAATTGCCAGGTTTAAAATTCGTTCATTCTTTCATCAAACAGTTACTGGATCCCAGCTCTGTGCTGAGCATTGCCTTTAATGCGAGTGCTCCATAAACACAAATAAATAAAAATTTAAAAGACAACAACCAAAAGCGTAGTGCTGGACTTGAGTTGTGGAAGTGGGAGATGGCAGGAGCTCAGAAGATGGGCTCCTGAAGGTCCTGGACAGGGAGGGCCCCTGGACAGGGAAGCTTCGTACAGGGCGGCCTGGGGGCACAAAGCTGTGAGCAGGAGCTGTCTGCAGACAGTCCCTGGAATGGGTGGGAAGAGCGAACCCCAGGCGCCCTCCCTGCCGCCATTCAAAGTCACCACCCCACCCGCCCATCAGCTAAGGAGCTTCCTGGTGAATGTGACTGTTAGAGGAGCCTGGAGACTCGCCAGGGGCCCCTTGCTGCCACATTTACTGATACACTACCCAGCGCCGGGTGGGGATGGCGACCTGTGGCCGCTGGAGAGCAGAGACTATCACAACCCACATCGTAAGATGCTGGGGTGCCACAGGAAAGCCCCTGCCTCATGAAAAGGGGCCGGATAGAACCTTCTGGAAACTGGACTACACACAATAAAGTTATATCTTTATTAGACTCTGGGAGGAATTTGGGTTCAAAAGAAAGCAGTTATTAGCAATAGGAATCTGAGAGCTATCCCGACTGCCACTGTGGTGTGTGCCGCACACGTCAGTACTGATCAAGTGTAGTGCGTCGTGTGTTATTATATCTCAATTAAACCTCAAGGAGACTGCCAGAAATGAAGCTCTGTTCTATTAAGTCACCTGTAGAATTGGGGTTCATAGAGAGAACATAACATTTCTGACTAGTTTATGGCTTTGTTCATAGATTAAAATAATTGGAACATTTTGTGATTTGATGGAAATTTCATGTATTTAGAACCAAACCACATGTACCACAATTATTTCTACATATTAGGAAGCTCTTTTATTCTCAGAATTCAATGGGGAAGAAGTTTAGACCTTTCGTGCTGAGTCAATAAATATCACTGAAGCATTTTGATAGTATTTAAACTTACTTTAGCTTGAAAACTTGGGGTGTTTAAAATTATCTAATGTTTCAAAATCAATAATAAATTCTAGGGGCGCCTGGGTGGCTCAGTGGGTTAACCCACTGCTTTCTGCTCAGGTCATGATCTCAGGGTCCTGGGATCAAGCCCCGCATCGGGCTCTCTGCTCAGCAAGGAGCCTGCTTTCCCCTCTCTCTCTGCCTGCCTCTCTGCCTACTTGTGATCTTGCTCTGTCAAATAAATAAAAAAAATCTTTAAAAAAAAACAAAATCAATAATAAATTACAGACGAAGAAACACTATGTTCTCCACATTCTGAGCAGCATCAGATTTCTTCAGTGCTTTGACTGTAGCTACGGCTCACGGTGACTTTTCTGGTTGTTCAACAAATATTTATGAAATATCAGTTATGCACAAAATGCTACAGACACAGGGGTGAAAACAGATACACCCCTACTCTCCTGGGGCATATATAATTCAGATATTAAAAGGAAATGACTCTGGTTCTGTATCTGAAGAGCCTGGAAGTCATCCCTCCATCCTCCTAGCAAGTCAGTTCTTCCCCACCGAATCTATAGATTTAATGTATTTCCAGACAAAATCTCAGCAAGTTATTTTGTAGATATCCACAAACTGACTCTAAAATTTATACAAAGGGGCAGAAAGCCCAGAACGGATGGAGAGGACCAGGTTGGAGGACTGACACTATCCGAGTTCAAGTTCACTACGAGGCTACAGTTCTCAGGACAGTGTCATTCTGGGAAAAGAAGAGGCAAATAGATCAAAGGAACACAACAGAGAGCCCAAAAAGAGACCTTCATATGCATAGTCAACGGACCTTTGACCAAGGAGCAAAGGCAAAACCCAATGGAGCAAAGATGGTTTCTTCAACAAATGGTGGACATCCACACACAAAAAGTGATTCTGAACACAGGCCTGTCCTCTTCACTAACATTAACTCTGAATGGATTATAGACCTAAATGTAAGTGTGAAACTGTGAAACTCCTAGAAGATCTCGGAGAGAAAATCCCGTACACACAGACAGCAAACCCTCATCACACTACAGACGAGGAGTGACTGTGCCACACAGGTCTACAGATGCAGCACTCCAGCAGGGGATGTCGATCATGGGGAGGCTGGGGGGCTGTGGGGACTGGGGATCCACGGGAAGCCTCAGTCCCTCCCAGCAGCTGTGCTGTGAGCCAGAAACAGCTCTAAAGAGTAGGTTTTAATTTAAAAAATGCAATGACACAAACAGATGTGTATTTGCAAGTTATGACAGATGCTGTTGAGAAAAAAACTCCATTACTCAAGGAATTTTCCCTGAAGGTGATCACACTCTAGGCAAAGAGCCAGAGAAGCGCATTTCCTGGAGCTGGAGCTCATGGGCCAAGGCTGGGGCGTGAAGAGTCCGGTGGCGTTCCAGGACCAGAGAGACAGGTCCTGATTGAGATGAATCATCATTTTTCACAGAAGCACGAGCACTTAGCTGTTTCTGAAATCCTGCCATTTGCTCCTGCTCAGTGTAAGGGTCATGGGCATTTTGCAAGCAAGTGGTTGTAGCTTCATTCATCCTGAATTCCGGACTGTTTGCCTTCGCCAAGGAGGGAGCTGGTAGGTGCTCCCAGAATCATCGTTTCAAGACAGGCTTTTCATTAGTGACTGAAGACTTGTTAATAATGAAGAACTGAAGATAAGTGTCTCATAACCAGGTAGTTGAGCCTTAATGAATTTCCAAAACCTCATTGTGGAGGATTTTGAATCTACATTACTCCTTCCCAGTAATCTTGAAGTCATTCTCTGGTTTATGAACACGTCGAAGTCTTCTTATAACTGCCTCCGTTTACAGCTCGCTGGCTACACACTTCTTTTCAAATGTCTCCGGCTCATTTGATTCATTTGATTCTTGAGTTTTTCTCACATCAGTTTTGCAAAGGAAGTACCATCACTTCATTCCAAAAAATAAAATAAAACAAACTTTAAGAAAGAATCGGAAGCTGTAAACTGGTGACAGATGACATGTGAAGGGACCGAAGGTTAATTGCCTTCGGACTGTCCAGGAGGAGTCTGAGGCTCTCCCTTTGATGTGGGCCAGACGCGTCCTGTCCTGACACGTGCTGCGCTCATGTAGGAAAGGGCGAGGGGTTCAGTGTGCCCCCGTAGACATGAATGATTTTTTTTAAAAGATTATTAGATTGTCTTTATATATTTCAAAAAAGTCTTCCATTTGATAACATAAGCAGGAAACATATTATAATGACAGTTAATTATAATAAGCAGGAGAGTGTATCAAGCAATCTCCTGAATGAAGAGAGGAAGTTTTTCAGACAGCCTGGCTTACCACTGATTAAATCATAAATTGTTTAGATAGCGTGTAGAAGGAGATGTCCCCCTTCCCTTTACTGCAGCTCAGTTCTTGCTAGAAAAGCTCAGCTGACTTGGAATCTTTCAGATGGTTTTGAATGGCTTCGGGTTAACAAGTATGGGGCCCGTGGCAGGACGGGAGCACCGGGTCAGTGTGACTGGCGTGCCCTCTGGCCTCAGCCGAGTAGAGGCTGACAGCTGCTCTGTCAACAGCTGAGGGTAAGGGTTTATGAACTCCCCCTTCCCACGAGCACAGACAGAAACCCAGATGGAAATACCAACGAAGCTAATAAGGTTTTGGGAGGTATGCCTAAAAGCAGCTCATCATGCGTGTTAACAAAGCCGTAGCAAAAGTCATTGCAGGATTTTAAATTCTGTAATATCATAATTCCACGGGTTAGTATGTCGAAGAACATTTGTATTCGTTACCTGCAGTGAATCGCCAGACTTGGGGGCTTGAAGCAGTGCACATGTATTAGGTCACAATTTCTGGGGGAGCCGAAAGCCAGCTGAGCTGGGCTCCCTGCAAGGCTGCAAGACACCAGCGGGGCTAGTGCTCTCCCGGGACTCTGGGCCGAGCTAGGAAGGGTCTGCGTCCAGGCTCAGTCTGTCTGCAGGCAACATTCACGCCTTCGCAGTTGTAGGAACGGGATCCCATATTCTTGCAGGCTGTAAGCCAGAAACCCTGGCAGGCTGATGGCTAGAGTTTGCCTCAATTCCTCGAGGGCACGGCCAGTTCTTTGCTCTGTGGGTTCCGTAATAATGCTGTCTGCTTCATCAAAACCCAGAGCAGAAGGAATGTGAGTCTCTTAATGAGATGAGTCACAATCCTATGTATGGATATTGCAACGGGGAGTCACACATTCCCATCACCTTTGCCATATACTGTGGATTATTAGCAAGTGACAGATCCCAACCTCGGGGAAGTGGGCAAGGAATCCTAGAAAGATGAGAACACCAGGAGGCGGGGGTGCGGGGTGTAGGACACACCTTTAGAGTCTGTCTGTCTCTGCTAATGGTTACTTTTCCTTAAGGGTGAACACAATAATCACGATGGGCTCGTCCATCATCTAAAGTTCCATGGGCCAGTATCTGGGGTTTCTTGTCCAATACTGCAGCCACAAGCCACACGTGAATATCTAAATTTAAATTCAATTTAGCTGGAATTAAAAGCTTGGTTATCTGATCACACCAGTCACAGTTCAAGGACTCAATAGCCACATGGAGTAGCGGTTAACGTATTCAGCAGCCCAGGTGACAAAATATTTCCGTCATCACAGCAAATTCTATGGGAACCGGTGGTCTAGAGTGACTTTCACGTTGGTCCATTTCGTTTACAGTTCTGGACAGACAACACTGTTTTTCACAAATTATAAAGATTCTTTATATTTTATATTTTGTGTTAGATCTCTCTAGACAGTTGTTTTCTGACATATAATTCAGAATGAAAATTTCTATCCAATTAAAATATATAATATAATAACTCTAAAATAAGAAGAATAAATAAAAATACGTATTTTTTTAAAATAACAAAACACTACCAGCTGTGCACTGTTAGCATATATGGGTAGAAGGATTTTAAACTCTGTAATATTGTAATTCCAAGTAGATAAAGTTGAATTCTCTCGATTTTCCATGAGCATTACAAACATGCATAAACACATATTCAAATATTTCCTCCCTCCCTCCCTCCCTCCGTCCTTCCCTTTCTTCTCTTCTTTTTGCCTTCCCTCCACCCCTACAAAAATATATGTGCAAGACCTACCATAAGCCAAGCTCTGTTGCAGCTTGGGACACATCAGAGAACCAAATGTGCATTCTAGTGATGATTAAAATATTTTCTGAAACTCAATCTCTTCCCTACAAGATTATAATGGGAAATGACCAAATAGAATAGAGCAGAGTTCTTTCATCTATGTCCTTTTCAGCTACCAGATAGGATGTCCCCATGCACGGGAGGAATGCTTCCAGCCTATTAACACTGCCTGGCCTTGCCCAACTGGGGAGACTCCTAGGGCACAGTTAAACCTCATTTCTAATGTTGTCCTTATTATAAACAAGCAAAACAAAAACACAGTGAAAACAAGCAAAGAAATAAACAAAAATGAGGTAACACCTAAAGAGAGTCGATTTCTCAAGCTCAAACATCTTACAAAGTCAATGATGTCAAAGTTTTCCAACTTCCCCATAACGTCCCTAACTACAAATCTGAATGATTATCGAGAGTCGCACAAAGCCTATTAGCAGTCAGTTCCTCACATTGCTTTAGTTACCAGGAGTATTCCAAAGTATATTGTCAGTTCAGTTATTTTTAAATGTTTCTTGCCATCTAAGGATTTTTTTTAATGAATTAAAACATAATTTTGAGATATAGGGAAAAGCCATTCCAGAATACAGATGCAGCCATGTGTCATTAAGAGATAGGAAAGGCCTTGATCATGAAGCATTCTGTAGCTCCTTTTTGCTTCTCTTGGTTAACTGGTGAAATGTTCAGTTAATTCACTCAAGTCAAAATAATTTTACTTATAAGAACATTGATTAGGGGAATTATTATAAGCCTCCCCCAAAACACCTAATACTTAAATGAAATGTTCATTCTGTGTAACACATGACAACAAAATAATAATACACCAGGCAAGAGTAGATCACTGCATACGAATTTGCTGATTTTTGTAGCTTTAGTTATCATGTTTCTGGGTGAGGAAGAAAACTCTCTGAGGATAAACACTTTATCTGTATTCGTCCCAATCCCACATAATAAAAGCCATATCATTCTCATTTCCATGGAAACTTCCATTCTCAATACTCAGGGTTGTTTTTTACCCACTACTTTCCGGTTAGGAATGAGTGCAATCCTATTAGATCCCCGTGGCCCCCAATCAGATACGTGTGCCAGTCAATCAGACAAGCATGCCCTGCGAGCAGACATGCGTGCCCTCCAGTTAGACACCTGTATCTGCCTGTTGAATATGCACGCCCTCCGCCAGACAGCTCAGCCTTCTGTTAGCAACGCAAGCTCCCCAGTTAGAATGCTCTGTCCTCTGACTATACACGGTGGCCCCTCTGTTAGCTCTGCCTGCCCCCCCCGGGTGTGACAGACCAGCCACAGTTAGGTGTGTCCTTCCTCCTATGAGACTGGCACACGCCTCATGAGCCCGGACGAGGAAGCTGTGCGGCACATGCAGAGGCTCGAACGACCCCAGTAAAGGACCGAGGATATCCCAGGTCTTCAGATGGCTGCTGAGACTTTTCGGAGCCCTTCATCTGTCTGCCAAGATCTGCCAGAGGAAAAACCCCCTCCATGTGAGGGGCTCAGATTCTCCAGCCACAGAAGACGGCTGGTGCAGGAGTTACATCTCATGGAAAAGGTGAGCAGTTGCCTGCTGCCTAGTTAGAAGAGGCTCAGTTGCCAGAAGGCAAAATACGATGGGGGGGGGGGGACGCGGATAAAACCAAATAACCAAATAGCATTAGCCAGCGCTTGGAGCATTTAGTAGGAATGTCTGTTGGTTTCTGGCGTGTACATGACGTTTCTCCTGGGTGCCTCATTGTGACCTCTGTTGGTCCTAGGAACTTGTGCTTTTGTGGGCCCCTTCCTCCACAAAAGATACTAAAATTTATATTTTGTGATTATATGGATTTAAAGGCTTACATAATCAAGTCTGAACTACCTTTATTTTCCATGAATATCTGTTTATTTGTCAATTTTCCACAGAAGTTGCCTCTATCAGATTCTTTGGGCTGCTGTGAAAAATAAGTAGTACAAAGTCGGGGGCTTCAAACTTCAGAAATTCATTTGCATATTCCTGGAGACCAGAAGTCCAAAATCAGGGTGTTGGTAAGTCCCTGCTTCCTCCAAAGCCTCCAGGGGAGGGTCCTTCTTTGATTTTTTTGGCTCCTAGTGGCCCCTGGTGATTCCTGGTGGCTCCTGATGGCTCCTGGTGGCTCCTGGTGGCTCCTCGATTTCCAGCACATCATCCTGATCTCTGCCTCTGTTTTCACAGGGCTTTCCTCCCTGTCTTCCTGTGTCATTTCTCTGTCTCTTATAGGACACACTCATTGGATTTAGACCCTAACTTAAGCTGATATGATCTCATCTCCATCCTTACCTTAATTACATTAACAAGGTCTGTACCCAAATGCGGTCTCATTCTGAGGCTCTGGGTGGCCATGAATGGTGGGGAGACCCTATTCAACCCCCTCACTGCACAAAAAAATATTTTTTGACCTTGTGATTTTAGATGATGGAATTGTTATCTTTTCTGTGACTGTGCGAGAAAATGGCTGAAAATCAAAACAGAAGCAACATAGTAAAATTTTAACCATAAAGGAATTTACACTTTTAATACATTACCTGCCACTGATGTAAATGAGTTCCATTTATTTTGCTCATGACCATTTTTTTCATTTAGATCTTATTGCCTCCACCCACCTGTCCCTTCCCTCTCACTTTTCAACCGCCTCCATCCAACTCCATTCTGAGACCTCCTCCATCTTGGCCACTTGTCCCCACTGTTCTGTGGCTTTCGTATGTCCAGACCCCCCCGGGGAGCTATGACCCGTTCTGAGTAAACAGGACTCCACTCCCTCCTGCCGAGCGCAGTGGTGGCGAGTGTGCCCTGGAGAGGTGCTTCCCATTGCTGACTGCCGTGAGTTCACGGAGTTCACAGAGGAACTTCCTAGGTCCACTTCACAGACTCTGATCACATCATGTTTTCATACTTTGTGTTTCAGACCAAGGGCAGAGTAAGGATGTGGGTTAACACAGTTCCCATCACCAAGCAGACATTTTCCAAGTTGCCCAGTGTGATGCGTGAGTGTGTGCTTTTTATGTGTAAGACACCAAAAATGTTTCCAAGTGTAAACGTGAAAATTATGCAGAGAACCTCTCTCTCTTTCTTCCATTCTCCCTCCTTTTCAGTATGTTTAGTACATCCAACCTGCCCACTAGTGGCCAATGGCCTGTGTCGTGGCCCGCTGAAGCCTGAGGTCCCACATGCTGTTCCACCTGGCCGGCTTCTGGGCATGGGAGCCTTTCCTTCTCCACCTCTCAAAATCCCTGTGTCCCATTTTCTTGCAGCCCTGGAAGATAATTAATGTGCTAATGTCACCAAATCAACTGAATTAATGT
Source organism: Mellivora capensis (assembly GCA_004024625.1). Lineage (NCBI taxonomy): Eukaryota > Metazoa > Chordata > Mammalia > Carnivora > Mustelidae > Mellivora > Mellivora capensis. The sequence continues at coordinate 23,344 of PISX010002313.1, forward strand.
CAGTGTTGCTAACAGCTTAATGTTCTGCTCCTCAGAAAGTACCTGCACTGTAGTCGCTTCGCTTTCACATGGGTCATGGGTGGATTCTAGAAGGAATTACAACTCTAATACATGAGCGAAACCTCACTGTGCACGCACACAGCAGACCCACACACAGACCCAATGGACGTGTTGTCAAGCCTCCTCCTAAATAAACCCACTATCCTCCATAACTTGCATGAAGTTTGTGATGGGCTGTATTCAGCAAGATAAAGAGGTTATTGTTCCATGAGTACCAATGTAAAGGGTCAGAATTATAATGCAGTCTTTTAGAAAAAAATCCACAATGAATATTTATCTCTCAAATATTCACTTGCCTTGACATACCTCATAATTGTCTGTAAAGCAAAGTATAAGAAGGAAATGGCTTGAAATATAATTTAAAAAGAAAATATTAGCAGAGAAGCTCTGTTATCAGGGGAGAGGCTAATGTATAATGTCATTTTTTTGACAACTGGTTTTGATGAATCAGATATTTTTAATAAGTTCCTCATTCCATCACACACAAAACACCTAGGGAAAAAATGTATTAGAGAAACCTAACACTAGCTCATGATTTGCGGTTTTGCCCTAGAAACTACCCTGACACAATGCGTAGCTTGTGTTTGCCTAAAATCAGAATATAGGTAAGACTCTGCGCGGCCATGCATAAACACTCATCGTCTTGAAGTGACGTAAATCATCACCCAAGTAGACGACAGAGTGAGTGTTGAGTGATCTGACTTGAATTGACCATTGGTTATATGGTGATAGAAACTGCTAATTAATTTCTAATGCTCAACCTCAAAATGACTCACAAGACAGCTTATTTAACCTCTCTTGGCCTCAGTTTCTTTATTTACATAATGCTAATAATTAATAAAAATAATAAGACCCCACCCCATAGAGTTGTTAATGTGAGTGAAGTGAATTAAAATATCAAGTATGCTCAAAGCAGCACCTAGGCTATTTTAAGCAACCTATCAAGATTTGTTTTATTGGGGCTCCTGGGTGGCTCAGATGGTTGGGTATCTGCCTTCAGCTCAGGTCATGATCCTGGGGTCCTGGGATTGGGCTCTGCTTCTCCCTTTCCCTCTGCCTGCCGCTCTTCTTACTTGTGATCTCTCTCTATCTCTCTGTCCAATAAATAAATAAAATCTTTTTAAAAATGTGTTGTTATTATTTGTGACTGTATCTGTCCCCAAACTAGGAACCCTAGTGCTAGCCTTCACATTGCTCTTATATGTTTAAAGAAATCTCGAGAATCTGTTGGTTCACTGACTCATGAATTGTCATTCACATGGGCTGACCTAAGTCACATTTTCATTCTGGGTATCTGAGCCCCTCATTCTGATGGAAAGATCACATGTCTACAGGATGGTTTCATAAATGAGCAGGATCAAAATGTTCAAAGAGCCTTCTCTGAGATTTGACTACACAGATGATCTCAAAGGCAAGGAGGCTTGAATCAGCATCTAGGAGTGAATGGCAGGCAGCCGGTGGAAAATCTTAAACAGAAGAGTTCGCAGAGCATAGTCCTTGGTGGGGGGGGTGGGGAGCAGGGAGCAACTGAATATGTTGACATTAGACTGGGATGTCAAATCAGGGGTCTGGAGAGGCACTGAACCAGGCTCCAGTGCACAGTCAAGCCAGAGTCTCATTGGCCAAAGAGAGCTTGTGAGCTGTGTCTACATTAGGGCAGGTGTACGTATTCCTAACAGGCAAGAGTTTAGCTGAGCTGAGTGCTGGCCATCAGATGCGATGAAAGAGGAAATGTAAGGAAGCTAGAGCTTTGCTAAACAGAAGAAAGAAATTGTATATTTATTCCAAATCCTGACCATCGGGCACCAGCATGCAAGCCGGCATCTGATAGCTGTTTATACAATGCATGTGTTATCATTACACGAGTAGATTAGGTGCTATGTTTGCCTTATATCAAATCATCAAGTTTTATATTGGAGTGATATACTCATAATGCTTTGCTTATTAAGCCAGAAAATTCATCATGCGAAGTCTATTTTTCACAGCATGTCTGGGTATATTTTTCCTAGCAGCCAGCCCAGTCCACGTAATTCCTTTCGACATCACTGCCAAGCTTGGAAATCAGAGCATGCCCTCTCCGGGAGCGCTGAACGCATCGTGGTAATGGCTTTCTAAGACTATTTGTTTTTCCAAAGTTGAAATGCTTGTTACAAAACTGTGTTATACGACACTAAAGATGTTTATCTAAAATTGCACACAGTGGTGTCTATTTATATCCAGTACGAAAGCCCAGCTGCTTTCCTTAAACAATTCTTGAATAAAAAGCAAGTGAGGGTTTAAGTTTAATATCAGGGTATGATATTAAAGGTATTATGTATGTTGTCACAGAGAATGGACTTTATTCCACAAATATCTCCTGACACAGGAATATAAATTTAAGGAAACTGTGTTAATAAGTTGGCATTTTCCATATTTTTATTTTCCTGGAACTGAGTTCCCTATATATGCAACTACTTTTCAATTAAAATATACATCTTGGATTGGAAATAACCAATTAGGAGTTATGGATTTATTTTCAGAATAAATCAACCCAGAACCCAATAAAACATGTTTTTACCTGTAACAATTTTTTTCTCTTTTGCTTTTTTCTTAGTTGCTTAATATGCAATTATTGAAATTTCTGCAACTTTGATTAGAGAACTAGGTAGATGATAGAGATAGGTGATAGAGATAACTGATTGATAATGATAGATGATAGATAGATGTTGGATGGATGGAAGGATAGATGGAAGACAATGGTAGATACAGTTAGGTGATAGATAGATGGATAGAGAGACAATGGTAGGTAGGTACCTGGAGAGATGAAAGGTAGATCTATCTGTCATCGCCCGTCACCTCTAACTGCCTACCATGGAATTTCACCCAGTTGGTCTGAGGTCTCAATTTTCATGGAAGAGTAACAACACCAGGAATGTCACCAGAGGAAAGGAAGAGAGAGACTAGGGAAACTTCCAGCTCTTGCTCTATGGAATGCAATGGAGAGCCCCCAGGGCACTCCTGGGCACTTTGCTCTTGGGGACTAGGAGAGCTCGGCTCCTGAGCAGAGCCAGGCAGCAGCTCGTCAAACAAGATCAGTACCAAACTTCACCAGGTCCTTTCACCTGTAGTTTTAACCGGTTTCCATTTTCCCTTCTTTTTTTTTTTTAATATATTACTTTTTTTTTAAGATTTTATTTATTTATTTGTCAGAGAGAGAGAGCGAGCACAGGCAGACAGAGTGGCAGGCAGAGGCAGAGGGAGAAGCAGGCTCCCTGCTGAGCAAGGAGCCTGATGTGGGACTCGATCCCAGGACGCTGGGATCATGACCTGAGCCGAAGGCAGCTGCTCAACCAACTGAGCCACCCAGGCGTCCCCATTTTCCCTTCTTAATAGTATTTTAAGGAACATTTGATTTGTCACTGCCTCCCTGACCCTGATTCTGGAGTCTTAAGAATAGAAAGAGTGCTAGAGCCCTGAAATATATTCACAAGATTATTGAATAGGATGAATGCTTAAGACTCTCTTTTTATTAATATATTCTTTTTCATCAGAATGCATTCATATGATGTTCTTCCCACTCAAGAGCATACTGAGGATACATATATAGATAAAAGAAAGTGTTCTTTGAGAATACATCCCTAATGTATACATTATCTGTGAATAAGGCCTATAATAAGCATTCATTAGTGAGAAGAATATATCCATGGGAAAACTCTACTAAGAAGAAATCCTCTCATTCACAAACACATTCATGTGAATGCATTTCTCTTCTGTCCCATCAGCTTGCCTCTTTTTGGCCTCCAGCTACAGCAGCAGGGAGCTGCTACAAATAAAGTGGACATTCTTTTTTTTTTTTAGACACTTTTTTTTAAAGATTTTATTTATTTATTTGTCAGAGAGAGAGGGAGAGAGAGAGAGCGAGCACAGGCAGACAGAGTGGCAGACAGAGGCAGAGGGAGAAGCAGGCTCCCCGCCGAGCAAGGAGCCGGATGTGGAACTCGATCCCAGGACGCTGGGATCATGACCTGAGCCGAAGGCAGCTGCTTAGCCAACTGAGCCACCCAGGCATCCCAGGTGGACATTCTTTAATGTGCTCTTAACCTGAAAATAAGCCAACCCCAAATAATAGAAAGAAACACATTCTGCCAATGAATCATCCAACAGATTGACCTCATGGTGACCTGGTTTTGTCTCTTGGCCTGGGTATGAGCATGTGGGACCTGTTGCTGCAGGACCTCCCAGGGCTGGAAGAGATGACCCCGAAGCACCTGGGGACAGTTGGCCAGATGGAGAAGTGGCTAGGTCTCAGGGGTCTGAAATCAGCAAGAGGGAGAAGCAACCTGAATCAGGAAGGATCTAGGGCAGGCATCGCCCAGGGATGTTCCTGAGTCCAAGAGCGGGCCAAAACTCCAGTGAAGCCCCTGATCGCCAAGGTATCCAGTGACCAGGCCATGTCCAGGGCATATCCAAGGACATAGTGACCCTGGAGGCCCCTCCCCATATTCACAACCCCAGTAATCTAGGGAAGATCCACCTTCCTGCCTCAAACACCCAGATGAGAAGAGGGGAGAAACTGTCTTGAGTCCAAACATTACAGCATGGCCCTTGGCTCTCTGTAATCAGGAGCAGACCAGAGGTGGCTTGCTTTGGCCTTTCCGCTACAGACTCTGACCATTCAGTTTCTGATTTTTTTGATTGGGCTGTTCGAAGGCGCTAACTTTTGGGTTTGCTGCCAAACTCCCTGGTGGAGGCTAAGATGATCCATCAGTAGGAGACAGACAGAGTAATGAGTTCATTCAGTGACCTGATCACGCAAGTTCTTCTGGAAACCGGTCTGCTGCCTCCACGATGCCACGCAGTCCTCTAAACATGAGAGAAGTTTCTGGAAGCAGAAGATGAATTATTGCCTTTCCTGGTGCTTCCATTGTTGCATTTTACAATAGCCCTGTTTCCTTCCTTCCAAGTCCAGGCCATGAACATTTAAATGAATTTGCGATGACTGAATCACAGTAAATGATTTTGATGCAGATTATCTGCCTAGTTGGAAGTTAAAACTGTCTTTTCTATCCCACAGGAAGTCATCATAGGCAGAGGCATATTTTTTAAACTATTGACCTTGATATTTTCTTTCTTGTTGGGTTTCTTGACCAAGATGCTTCTTGGAATTTGAGAGGGAAAAAAGTTTTTGAGAGGTGTTATTTAGCTTTATGTGATATAATGAAATTGCAAAGACGCTCTGAAAATTATATTAAAAAATATAAAAATAATGAAGTGGATACCCGTACCCCGCACTGTCCTTCCCTACGCATTATCGCCTGCTCAATGAGGCAATGTGCACCTTTCCACACAACTGTTAAGCCATTAATGGCTCATGCCCAAGGTCAGTGCTTTCTTGAAAAATATAAATGTCTATCAACATTATCGTCTTCCCTGCAGACTGGTTCCGTATTTGCAAAACATGGCTTATACGGCAGTAATAAGAGTGGCAAGTAATCTGTGGTGGCAAGACTGGGCCCATGTGTCCGTGTGTGGTTAGATCAACCGGCAGGAAGTTTTCACTCTTGTGCATCTCTGTTTATCCTTTTTTATGTAAGGATACAACCCATCAAGTCCCAGTTAAGTCTGAACTCGTAAATAGTCGAAATCACACTGGGGGAGGTTCGCTTGAAATTTACTCTTATTTCTGTTCATGTTCAATAATTGCCATGTTATTTTAAAGAAGTATACATTCTTAGATGTCATACGTCTGAAAATAGTCTACCTTGAAAGAAATCTTAACCACAGAAACAAATATTTCTATTTCTATTATCTGTAGAAAAGTACTTACTAATAAGTTTCTGACCAAAAGGCTAAAACTGGTGACTTTCCTCATTTTCCCATAATTTAGATGATACATCAGTATTGACACAAGTTGCATAAAGCAATGCATACTCACAAGCCTATAACGTCTGCTTAAAATAAGTCACTTCAAAATAAAATCAAAACCCATCTAGATATATGGCTGGTACTAAAAAAAAAAAAAAAGTATTTTCCTTAAGTCTTGAATTTCTAAAAACAGTATCACAAGCTTGAGGTGTATCATGCTGCTTAACTGAACTCTGGTCACTGACACGAACGTGCCATAAGCAGAACGTGGATGAGGCGTGTTGAGGTCTCAGGGGCAGCTGGTATGGACGGTCGTGGTGGTGGGGGCGGTTCTAGCTGTGTTTCCCATTCATTCATCCCACGGCATGCATTCTAATGAAAGGAAGGCTCTTTATCTTCTTGCCTTAACCCCATTTGTCTGTTCACTCCTTGACTGACGAACACAGCTATTTTCACTCCCTGTAACTATCCAGACTCAGGTCCAGTGTTTACACCCTTAGAATGCACTGACTTAGAAAGGAATCTCAGAGACCTCTGGGGGGCTCAGTGGGTTAAGCATCTGTCTTCGGCTCAGATCATGATCTGGGGTCCTGGAGTGGACCCCAAGTCAGGGCCCCTGCTCAGCAGAGAGCTTGCTTCTCCCTCCCTCTGCCCCTGCCTCTCCCCTTGTGCTCTCTCTCTCAAGTAAATAAATAAAATCTTTAAAAAGAAGGAATTCCATCTAAAAGGAAGTATTTTATCTCCCTTTGTATGACATTCCCTTTCTTGAAAGGTAATTTTTTTTTAAGAAAGGTATAGTTCTCATAAAAATACAAAGTGAACAGGTGGCAGAGTTTTTATTCATCACGTTAGTTAACGAAGGAGCTCTCAAGGTGTAATGACCAATATGAAAAGAATCAGAAGGACAGGCCATACAAAAGGCCACTAAGAATGCTGAAAGAATTTGCTTAAGAGATGTGGACCGGGTGGCTTTCACGCCAGGGGAGGGAAATCAGTGGCACTTCCACCGGACAACTCCTTCGCCCACCATCCTTCGCCCTCCGTCTTGGCACAAGGGTCATTTGCATGGCTCTGCAGTTGTCTACAATTCACAGAATTGCGGAACAGCTCAAAAGCATTGAAAAGCAGGAGGTAGTGCTAGAGGACAGGCACTGAGAACGCTCAGTTCGAAGTCCTTCATAATGTGTCTCTTGTAACTATTAATTATCACGTAGGCATACACGAATTACATTGTTTGGCTGCACAAACGAGGGGTCTGACCCGAAGGTAAGTCTCACTCAGATAAACGAGTGCTTAAGATCCCTGCCAGAAGTTCAAGTATGGACTGACCCTCAGAAGAAATACAGCTTCAACGCTGCACACGATTCCAAGTTGGCATCTCTCTCTATTGCATTCTCTTTTATGAACACTTTTGTTACTAAGTGAAAATCACCATCAGGTGGAACAGTAACCCCAAACCATGAAGCCTATCCTTAGGCAGAATGGTGAGGCAAAGGGAAACTACTTTACGTGATGAGTTTTCTAGCGCAAAGATGGAGAGCTCACACTAACACACGTTCAGAGAAGCTACAGGCGGCGTGCAAGTAAGTCTCACTCTTCTGATTGGATTAGATCATGTCAACTCATACACATTGAAATACACCTGCATTTGTTGGTGTGTCTGTGGGACACAAACCACCTCCTAGACCTGCTCCCACTGTGGACCCTAAGTGACCCTCCAGTTTTGCCATGAACTGGATATGATGAACCATACCCTCATCCAGTTACCTTTAACGCAATATATCTTTTCAAGCTCTGAAAATCCTCTTAACTGCAGCCCATAATGGGATGGCGGGGTCTTCGTGTGGGTTCTCCAAAGCTGTGGGGTTGATGAATGTCTCTGAGTCCCCGCTCACCCACGTTTGAAATGGATTCGATTACAGACGCACCTTCTGGATTGCTGTGCCATTAAATGAGGTCACCCACGTTAAAAGGTGAAGGGGTTTAGAACAAGTGTCCCCAAAATGTGCCACTTTGTCATGTGAATTGCTTAGGACTGAAGGCAATCGGGACCCAGCAGATTCAAGAAGAACATTTACCTCTCCCTTAAACTCCCTGAAAGAATTAAGATAGGGGACTTGGTCCAGAAAACGAACTATGACTAAGAGATAATTTTTTTTTTATCTGAAAGACCTATCTATATGACAGGAAGAACACCTAAGTACCCAGCTCCTGGTCTTCTTATCAACCTGTGAATCACCTTCCTCCGCTTTTGAAGCGCCAGCCCCCCTCCCATTCCTCAGCTCCCAAGGGCACATGACCTTTGACTGCCCAAGTGTCCTTAGGTCACATTGTCTTTGTGGAGTAATTCACAAGTGATTAAATTTGTTTTTCTCCTTTCCATCTGTCCTAAGTTACTCTGCCTATAAATTAGCCTAAGAACCTGGAAAGATAGAGTAAAAAGGCTTTTCCTCCTAAACAAAGGTCTTCAAAGGATTTGACATTAATCACTTAAGTATTGTTATTGTCATTATTATCTCTATTGTCCTCAGCTGAGAGACTGAATATACAAACCTCCAATGACCAGATCCTATAGACCAAGAGAACTCTGACCCCTAACTCGGCACCACGTGCCCACTTCTATCCCTCATACGCTTTCCGAACCACCCACATAACGGGCTTCCTTCTACCTCGCCTGCCTCGAGCTCCTCCGTGCTAACAAGCTCCAATGACAGCTCACCTAGAACCTGACTTGTTTCCACTACCACCTTTTCCCAGTCTCTTACCTCCTTTAAGTGTCTGCAGGCACTGATGATGGTGGCTGACCTTCTGCCTCTAGCCAGGCCCAATGGCCTTTGGTTGTTTTCATCGGGGTGATGGATCTCAGATGAATTTGTTGGTGTCTGCTTTTTTTTTAAAGACTGTATTTATGTATTTGACAGAGAGAGATCACAAGTAGGCAGAGAAGTGGTGGGGGGGAGCAGGCTCCCCGCTGAGCAGAGCCAAATGTGGGGCTTGATCCCAGGACCCTGAGATTGTGACCTGAGCCGAAGGCAGAGGCTTTAACTCGCTGAGCTCCCAGGCACCCCCGTGTCTGTTCCTCTTTGCCAGATGGCTGCCCCCTCCTCCCTGGTGCCACGTCCCAGTTACTTTGGCATTATTAATGCTTAACACTCGCCAAGTCACCACCAAATACAATTTGCTGAGTGATGGGTACATCCCTGAAAGTCCAGAACTCTGCATTTTCCAGGCCTTTAGTTCCTCAGCTAGGACTCAAGAGACCAGTGGCCTGTTCTACCCAATTGAGGTGAAAGGAAAAGGAAGAAAAGAGCAGAGAAGTGAAAGATCTGTTCTGGGGATGGAAGGGATGGGAGGGGGTAGTTGATGTGACTATGAGCTGCTAGCTGGGCTCGGAGTGAGGTGGGTCCAGAAGCTTAGGCACTTCTGCAAGGCAAACAATAAAAACTTAGGTACAAGCACTGGAAGAGGCTGGTGCAAATGGGTGCTTCAAACTTAAGCCACCTTAGCTTCCACGTGAATCTGTCTCTGGGATCTGTGGATGGCAGAGGTTAAGTTTTGTGAAGCTGACATGTCCCTTGTCGCTGACTTAGCTTTGATGTTAAGAACCGTTGAAAGTTAAACGGAGGCATATAAAACCAGCAAGGGTTTATCTGAGCAAAAATCGATTCCAGTCGGAAAGCACGCAGTGTAGCAGAAAGAAAGGAACTTCAAGGAATCGCACAGAATGAAAGACCTTTGCAGGCAGAAGGAACAGGAACGAGGCAGAAAAGCAGATTGATCGTTGCTAGTTGACTTTCCTTTGGGGGATGACAGGACATCCACCAGGCTGAGGACCCGACTAATGCTGATCAGGTGATTCCCACCTGGCTGGTTTAAGATTCCATTTCTGGGAGAGACAAACCTCCAAGTCTTGGTTCAGTGACATCGGACTTAGAATAAGCCACCCGTCCTGGGCCTGTCGTCTTATTTTTCACAGACTACTGCGGGTCAGTCTGGGACCCTGTGGAAAATGTCCTAGGGTGTAAGGGGAGGAGCTATACTGTTAACTGAAGGTGGCTAGTGCCCTATCGAGGTCACCTAACTCCTTTGGTGACACCTTCTTTAGATTCAAAGTCCCATGGCACTTTTTTTCCTAACCTAGACTGCTTCTTATACTTTTTTTTTTTTTTATTGAATGATCCTTTCTTTTTCTTTCTTTTTTTTTTTAATTTTTACAAAATGTCTTGCAGGCAATATTCAAAAGTGTCCTGGCACTACCTCCAACTACAGAATATTCATCTGTGTCCTAGGGAGGAATGCCAGGCAGTGGGAAATGACACTGAGCTCCTGTGCATCCCAGTTCCTAACCTCGCAAGTGTCCTGGCTGTGCATTCCTTGCTTCCTCACTGTTGATAATAACGAGTCCAGAACTCAGCTGCGAGGACGTTGTTGCTCTGGGAGATGTTTGTTTTCCTTGGTGTCCGCTGGGTTGTTTAATTACTTAGGCACCAAGTTCACAAAACACAATTCTTCAGTATAATAAGGAGATGTGCTGGAAGCAAGGGGACCCAAGAAGGAGATATTTTTAAAATGCCATTGTTTTTGCTGAAGGGTTTTATCTCTATTCTTAATTGCTAAGGAATAGGTATGAAAACTAGGATCTAGGGGACTGGAAGGAGTTACATACAGCTGTTCCTGCACCAGACCTTTTGGCGGCAAAGACTAAGGTAAGGTGTCCATCCTATCCTATGTTTGACATTAAGGCTTTTTACATCAAATCTTTTCAGAATGACACATAAACCGTGAAGTAGAACTGATCAGCTTATAATGAAAAGTCAAGGCTCCAAGCTCCTAAGCTCCTGCTCTCGGCATGTCTGGCCAGAAGTACCCATTGTTGCAATATGCCTGCTTCTGTGGAAAATGGCACCGCGTTTGTGGGAAGCACACCCTTCACGTTATCTGATGCAGACCCTGTGTTTGCATTGAGCCTCTTACTGTCCCTGAGCGATTTAACAACTGAGAAAGTCCCTTGCAACTGCCCCTCAGAACAATGTATTACTTAAAATATAACCCCTGGAGGATTTTACTAGTTACCAAGCACATTTAGATACGGCCCTAAGAAAAACATATACTGGCAACAGGTCTTCGGGGGAAAGGACGATATAGGATCTTGAAGCTGAGCAGCTGTGGATGCCCGGCCCGCTCAGGGCAGAACTCCGCCTGCTTCCCTTTTCCATTGTCGCTCCTTTCTCCTCCAAAAAGTGCCTGTTGTTAGTCAGATGTGTCTTTTGAATGTGCTTGGTTAACTATAAACTTTACCCTCCTTCTTGTTTGTCCACAAGACATGTGACTAATGTTTGACCTTCATCGGTTCCTCTGTTGGTTACTGTTTCTATCTAATAAAAGTGAGACTGTGGAGTTGCTCGGGACAGCAGTCTTTTCGACTGTTGTCCCCTGCTCCCGTTCTCTTGCAGCTGACTTGCTCGTGCCTAATTCTTCTCCCATCCGCCGACTGGAAGCGGCAGTCCCTGACAACTGAGGCTATGCTGAGTGATTCTAGTCCACACTCAGATACATTCTTTCCGGTGGGATTCCACAGACTCCCTCATTCTGGAGCAAAATATACCATCCCCAAACACGCTTCTTTGACATAAACTTTATCTTGAACTGATTATTTTTAAGAAATGGCAGACACAGAAGAAGCTCCGAAAACTGAACACAAGAAGCCCGGGGACCCCTCGACTATAACTGGTATGAGGAGTCCAGGGCTTGGACAAATTCAACATTGTCACCTGCTAAATTGATCTCCTATTTTCCAGGTTTGGCCTTTTATTGTTTTTGTTGACCATGAGAGAACCTAAACAATTCATTCAACTCATCTTGAAGCTCAACTATTGAATTCATATTTAAAAATATTTCCAGAGTCCATAGTCAATCTGAGGGTTTTGAAGGAACGGGGGGTGGGAGGTTGGGGGATCCAGGTGGTGGGTATTAAGGAGGGCATGCATTGCATGGAGCACTGGGTGTGGTACATAAACAATGAATTCTGTTATGCTGAAAAGAAATTAATAAAAAAACGTTTCTAAGGGTAATTTCAATTTCCTAATTTTTTTCATTTCCTTATTATCTTTATTGGGAAAGGAATTTTATATATGCATCATTTTCTTGAATCCCTTTGAGGATGCTAATTAGAATTTTTAATAAAACAATTATTTCTGTTGCCTAAATTATTGATCTTTCCCCAGGGTTCCAGTCTCCACTTTCCCTACCTTACAATTTCTCTTACATCTTTTCTGCTTAGATCTGGTGATCTCTGGCTGCCCATTTATTTTTAAAACTCAAGGATTAGTGATCAAAATGCAAGAGAGGGCTTGAGGTTATATTTGCCCAGCATATCGTAAGACTGAAGTGGGTCAGGGAAAAGAGCTGATGCAGGTCATGGGGGGACATGGCCCCTGAGATCCCCATCTCAGTGTTGCCTCTGAGTGATTTTAAGGGAGGCAGCTCGGGTGTCTGTGCCAAAGGAAGGTGTTTTTCCAAGAGTTCTCTCCCCAGGTTAGAAGTCTGCCTGGAAACCCCATGGACAGGGACCAGGCTTTGTTTTAAATTCTGTGGCTGAGCTACTACTCTTTTTTTTTTTTAAGATTTTATTTATTTATTTGACAGAGAGAAATCACAAGCAGGCAGAGAGGCAGGCAGAGAGAGAGAGGAGGAAGCAGGCTCCCTGCCAAGCAGAGAGCCTGATGTGGGGCTCGATCCCAGGACCCTGAGATCATGACTTGAGCCGAAGGCAGAGGCTTAACCCACTGAGCCACCCAGGCCTCCTGAGCTACTACTTCTTCAAAAGCCCTGGCTCTGGAAACCAAAGTCGCCCACTCAGCCCGGTGGACGGTTCACAACATGACTTCGTTCTTCCCCTGTCTTCACCAACATAGTCCCAAGAAGCTCAACTGCAGGGACCAAAGCTGCAGTAACTCCGAGGCTCATTCTGAGCTCCCTGAACAGCCTCTGGCCTCTCGGGAGCAGTGTCCATGACTGCTTTGCTGCCAGTTCTGGGGTGGCCACCCCGCCAGGCCCTGTCATTCCCACGCTTCCAGGAACTCCAGGCATCCCCCCAGCGGACGAGCCCATCACACAGTGGCCTCTGTGCAGAGCTGCCCTCCTCTGGAACAGCTCGTCTGTCGTGGACTCCGTAGGGGAGGACCCGTACGTGTCTGCTACCATTTTCCACCAACTTACTCCGTGATGGCCCCGGAGTTTGCAAACTTTCCACAAGCCAGATTGTACTTGGACTCTAAAGAGATAAACTTATGTTCGTGTTTGAAGATACCAGTTAGTGTTTTTCTAACCCTGAATTCCCAAGTTCACACTTTCCAAAGCTCACGTGTTGATAAGAGTCTGCAGCTCCACGCAGGCCTGTCTCCGTGATTCATGCTGGAGGGCCGTGGCCTCTGCGCCACCCGCTCTCTGCCCGAGGCCGCCCTGTATGGATGACAACTGGGAGTCCCGTGCCCTCTGGCCAGCGGGGAGCTCTGGCAGGAGAACAGAGAGAGGGAGAAAGCAGTCAAGCTGTTTATTTCTCTAGTTCCCTGTCGGTGTGGTCGTCCCCAGCTCTGTCCCCGACAAAGGTCACTGCTGCTGCCAAGGTGGCCTGTTCTACAGAATCTTCCTCCTTCCAAATTCTGGTGATCTCTCCCCGTGTGCCTTTGAACCTGGGGCACTGTGGCCAGCCCTGCGCCCCTGCACTGTCTTTCCCTGATACCTGCCCCTACTTTATAATTAGGCTCTTTGGTAAATAAAAGCTTCTTGAGGAACCTCCCTGGTGCGCACCATCTGTTTCCTGTTGTGCATCTGACTGATACAGCAGACCAGTGAGAATAAAAAAATACCATTTTTCTGCACAAGGAGAATGTCACACCTTTGGGACTGGCTGGTGATAGCTGTCTCCCATTCAGTAAGTAATGACAGGCCCCTTCGCTCGGCACACCTGTGGACAGTATTCTGTGTGTCCTCAGCTTTATTCAGCTTTGGTGTTTGCATCAGCTCTGGTCTAACCCACTTACATTTCATGACAAAATGATGATTCCCCAAGTATCTTAGTATTTAAGCAAATGGTCACCATTTGTACTCATTACAGCATGAGTTTTTGCCATTTTGTGATTTCATTTACCCCATTGTCCTAAAACTGCTGTACTTGAGATCCGGGATTCTGAACCGCCCAACAAAGCCAAGGACAGTCCTGATTCCTAAGGTCCTTCCTACCATTGTACGATGCTCTCCAGGGATCAGGTCTTGGCTGCCCCCTGAGGTGGGATAGCAAGCCTCACTTCCTCCTTCCTCTGGTCCCCACCTTATCCTGCTTAATTTCCCCCCAAACATTTACAACCCCCTGACATTTAATTAATTTATTTGTGTATTTAAATTTCTTGGTTCCCCACAGTGGAATGTGAGCTCTGTGAGGGAGGAGGCCTGGTCTGGATCCAGCTCTATCCCCGATGCTCAAGGCAGTTTTCAGTGGTTATCATATCAAAATCCTGTAGTGAATGAAAGAGTAGTGGATGTGGCTCTGGAGCTCCAGAGAGAGACCTGAGTCTTTGGAGATGGAGGGAGAGAATTTCATTATCATTAAGGAAGAAATCGTGGTTGACTATCACTGTATAACTGGACACTCAGAGTGCCTGTGAAGGCTGAAAACAGAGGAGAAAGAAGGCTGGAGTCATCCTGAAATGGAGGGGCTGGAAGAGAAGAGGGAATCTGGGGGTGCTAAGTGCTGTCATGGAAAGCCATGTTGTAAGGAAAAGGAGCAGAGAAAGGATGAGCCACCTAACGTTCAAATGCGGCAGAGAGCCCTGGTGAGGTCAAGGGACATGTCTATGGGCTGGGGGCTGCCTCACCGAGTGTCCACTGGGCACAGCTCACGAGGGCTGCAAGATTCTTGTGCATTGGCCCAGGGCCCCTTCCTGGGAAATGTGCATCAGCGCCATCTTCGCCGTTGTCCTGGGAATGGAGAGGGGGTGGTCTAAATCTACCTCGTGTTCATGTGTGGCCAACACCGACTATCTTCCAGGTCTGTACACAGCTAAACAGAAGGGAGGTGGGGGCCCTGGGAATTTTTCTGTGCTGTAGCTGGTGGATGTGAGCACCCCTGGGTCCTGGATGAGGAAGTTAGAGGGAACACAAAGGAAGGAGAGCTGCCACTGCCAGGTAGCATGAGCTAGAAATAAATATCGGACGCCTGATGCTTGCCAAGCTGGCTGGTACTCCTTAACACGCACAGACTCTTACTCTGGTACCCACTCGGAAGCAGAAGACCATCACCAGGTCAAGAGCAAGCCAGGCTAATAGGGTTCAGACCTACAGTCCTAATGACCAGCATGAGCCCAATACGACCTCTAATCAGTGATTATCAAATATTCTGTGACCGCATATGACGGACTGGATACGTCTCTCAATTATGGGCATTTCTGGAAGATGTCCCACTCTAGAGGGTGAAGTAAAGACGTGTGAGGCACAATCATAAATTAGTAAAAATATAGGCTCAAAAACGTGGAGACTGACTGGTCATATGTTCATATATTCCATTCATATAATCAATTCATTTATTCCAAGACAACAACGGGCAAGTTTGCTGCTCACCCCTTGTTCCTCCTTCACACGTATTCTGCAAGTCTCTACCACAAGGAGATCTGCTTCCTACCTCGTGCTAGCTCCAAGTAGCTGAATCTCACTGGGGGAGGTCACAAGGGCTGAGCGATGCTGCTGTAGTTAGTTCACAATGGACCCAAACGGGCACCTAGGAGTTGCTGGCAATCCTACTGTGCTTCTGTAGTGAGCTCTGTCTCCTGTCCATAAGGAAGACACAGTGACATATTGTTGAATTTTTTTCAATGATCTCAGCCCTGAGTCACGCTTCCTGAGAGAAAAACACTCTCAGAAACATTGTCATCTTTCCAGCGGTACAATAATACCTCCCCATGTGTCCTTATCTTCCCTCTTTTTCTGACTTTTATCATAAAAAGGAACATCTCATCTCAGATCAACGAGGGAACAGGACTCTCAACTCTCCTGCCTTCTCTGGGGATTCAGTCCCACCCACTGCTTCAGGGGCAGGAGAATCTCCCACGGATCATGTACCCTGTAGGACCTGAGGTCAGCAGCGAGCCAGACGCTGGGGGCAAGGGAAGGGTGATGGCAGCCTTGGACTGCAGTAACTCTGCAGGTGGCAGTGCTCTGGACCAACATAGAACTTACTGGAGGAAGAAGGAACTAAGAGTTCCATTTTGATACGTCTAGGTTTCAAGCTGTCTCTCTGACCTACAGAAGAACACGCTTGTCTGAGGAGGTTCCAGTGGAATTTATTGAGAGGCAGAGCCCCAGATGAGCTACCCACGGACACAGTGGAGCTACAGGAGAAGACCCCAGAGTGCTGCTGAGAGCCTCTGACAGCCTGCGGTCAGGTGACAGGGAGTCAGCAAAGGAGCCTTAGCAGGAGCAAGCAGTCTAGAATAGAAACCAGAATCTGGTGGGCAAGTTCTTCTGGATATGCTGGGTTCAGATGACGTGAGTTACCATCACTGGGAATTGGCATCTCTGATGCCCTAACCCAGATTTCAGAGGACCAGCAAGAATATTATTCAAGAACCTCAAGAGGGTCCCTAAAACCTCATTCATCCACATTGCATCTAACAGGCACATTAAAAATAATGTATTAGAGCAGTTAAGATGTGGGAGTTTAGAAATTATAGGCCTCTACTACTCACATCCAGGAGTAGAGAAAGCATCTAAGATGTTGGAATAGAAACCATTCATTAAAAGAAGTAAAGTAGGCCCAGCTGCAATCAGCATGGGCAGGGAGTGCTACCCGTACCGCATGACCCAGTCCAGGAGCCGAGGAGGCCGGTCGCACTCTGTGGGGGGTTCACTGGACCTTGTTGTTCAGATGCTGCTTCCTCTGACCCAAATAACGGCGCAAATCTTACAGAGCCATGTGAACAGGGAAGTAGCCCTGAATAGAAACAGTAACTGATCTGCTTGTTAACTCACAAATTCCAAGATTTTTGGAAGCCTGACTAATATGGAAATATGTAAAGATTCGTTATATCTATACAAAGAGGGAGCATACAACAAAAAGTGTATTTTATTTAGTGCATCAAAAAAAAACCATGGAGGGGCGCCCGGGGGGCTCAGTCTGTGAAGCATCTGCCTTGGGCTCAGGTCACGATCCTGGGGTCCTGGGATCGAGCCCCACATTGGGCTCCCTGCTCCGTGGGAAACCTGCTTCTCCCTCTCCCTCTGCTGCTCCCCCTGGTTGGGCTCTCACGCTCTCTCTCGAATAAATAAACAAAATCTTAAAAAAAAAAAAAAAGACTGCCTCAAAAAAGATACAATCATAAAGTCTCTGGCCTTTCACAAATTATATATAACTTTACATTTAATTTAACATAATTTTTGTGCTATACAAAAATGGATCTCTGATTTTAGGTTTTGGTCTAGAATGGAAATGATAAAACGACCCAGGAAATCACGATTCGTCTCCATGCATTTGGAGATAAGCTTCTCTTAGCACAAAGTGACTCAGGTTTTGTACTTACCCACTGAATTTAGGCCATATAACCTATCAAAATAAATAATTTAAGATACATTTGTTGCAATAAGTAACAAATTATATTTTATTGTTACTACTTTAAGTAAGTAGATAAAGAAATATTCTGGGGAATAACCACATCTACATCAGATTTAGCAGTATCTCCTGATGGTTATTTTTTCTTGCTTTATTGACAATTGACCTACATCACTATGTATGTTTAAGGTATACAGTGTGAGGGTTAGATTTACGTACATTATAAAGTGATCATCACACTAGGTTTGGTTAACATCCATCATCTCATACGGATACAGTAAAGAGAAAAGACAAAAATTCTCTTGTCATCAGTTTTTAGGATCTATTATCTTGACTTTTGAATGTTATCACACAGCAGTGTGAGTCCTGGTCATCACGTTGTACACCGTCTCCCTTGTACCGACGTATCTCACTACTTTTTGTTTGTACCTTTTAGCCACCTCCCCCCAGGTCCCTTCCCCAGCCCCCTGTCCTCAGTAACCATGCATTTGACCTTTTTCTGTACGAGTTTAGCAGGATTTTTCTGTTTTATTCTGTACTTTTTCTCTAGATTTCACACACAAGTAAGATTGTGTGGTATTTGTCTGACTTATTTTCCTTAGCATGACACTTCCTGGTTCCATCCACGTCGTTGCCAATAGTAGAGCATGTGTGCGTGTGTGTGTGTGTGTGTGTGAGAGAGAGAGAGAGAGAGAGAGAACTTCTTTATCCATTCACTCACTGATGGACACTTAGGCTGTTCTCGTGTCTTGGCTCTTACAAATACTGCCACAGTGAACATAGGTATGCAGATGACTTTTCAAGCTAGTGTTTTCATTCTTTTGTCTATGTTCCTAGAAGTGGAGATGCTGGATCATATGACAACCCTACTTTTAATTTTTTGAGGAAACTGTACAGGTGTAATTATTTCAATGGTGGTTGTTCCAATTCACAATCCCCGCAGTGCCCGAGGATCCCCTGGTCTTCACGTCCACGCCAGCACGCACACCTCCTGTCTCTGTGATGATGGCCACTGTCACCAGCGTGGGGTAATACCCCACGTGGTTTAATCTGCATTTCCCTAGAGACTAGTGGTGATGACCATCTTTCTATGTAACGTAGCCACCTGTATGTCTTCTTTGGAAAAATGTCTATTCTGGTCTTTTGCTCAGTTTTTAATTTGATTTTTTTTTTTTTTTTTTTTTTTTGCTGTTGAGTTGTATGAGTTCTTGATATATTTGTCAACACTGGGTACTAGATTCAGTAGTAAATGGTATAAATTAGCTCCTTCCTCACCAGTCAGATTCTCAGTGGCTGAGCCCCGCAGATTCTCTTGCAATCCCTGTGGTGTGATGTCAGAGCAAGGGCTCCCACAAAGTGACCCACAATGATGAAAAGGAATCTTCCTTCTCTTCTCCCCTCAGGAGGGTCCTCGCCAAGGGGTGGGGCCTGGAGGAGGGGCAATGAGGTCAACGTGTAGCTGCCCCTCTGCCATCTGCCTTCGTCTAAAGCAATCTGCCTTCGTCTCTGTGGTGCAGGGGAAGTTTCAGCCTCATGCCTGTGTTCCAGGATTTTTTCAGCGGTGTCTTGGTCATAAACAGTTGTTAGGCGTTCTTCTTGCGAGTGGGAGCAAAGTCAGGCATAACATATAATCCTATCTTGGTGGCATTACTTTTTTTCCAAAAAGGAGAAAATCATGACTCTCATTAGCAAACAAAATAAACCTGTGTTAAAGATTTTATTTAACTCATTGGTTAAGTGGAATAACCAAGCATAATGTACACATGAAGGCAACACGGTTTTGTTTTGTTTTGTTTGTTTCCACATGGCGGGGGGGCGGGGAGGTTCTCCCTCAGGACTGAGTTCACCTGCACGTCTTTAGAAGAATTATTCTGCACTTCGGCTCATTACCTACAGCTTGTAGAGCTGTAAGCCCCTATGAAGTTGGCATCTGATTACCCAGAAAGCGTGCTCCACAGTGAACGCACATTTTCTCATTGAGGCACACGTCTTCTCTACACGGCCCACATTGCAGGAATGCTCTTGAGGAAACTAACCAGGAGGCAATGTGGCACGTTCTCCACTCTGTCTGCTTCCTGCCCGGCCAGCCTTGGCTGAGGGATGAGAAGGTGGCCAGTGCAGTAGTGGGCAGTTTAATTCTGAGAAGGTCTTGTCTGCCTGCCCACTGTGCATTAACCATGACAGCCTGGTACCTGCAGACTGTGAAGCCTTCCACGGAGACCCTCCAAAACCTGCCAGGAGCTCCTGGGGTCCCTTAGATGGCAGATGTTTGAAAAGTTCCAGATGGCACATCAGAAGAGGGTCTGCTTGTAGGACTGGTCACTGTTATGGAAGATAATTCTAATTCCCTTAAATAGCAATGTCTTAAAGGAAGGCGCCACACACTTCCTCCCAGTATGACAACCTCCTGCTGAATAAAAGACGGACTAGATTTGAGGGTGCAGATGATGTTAGCAGCCACGTACCATAGGGCATGCACGGCACAGCCTTGGAGTCTGCAGACGATGGAATGGGAAGCAGTTACCGCAGGCAGACTGCGTGTTGGCCTCACGGTGAGCCCCCTCATTCCCCAAGGGATTATTGGAAACTCCTAGGTCACATGTTTAGAAGGCACATTGTAAGATTTCTTTAAAAAATGAGAATCATTAACACATAAGTTCCAGGAGTTGAGGGCTGGGGGTACTAGCATTAAAGTTACACTTTACTTTTTCTGGTTCTAAGGTTCTAATCATTCTGCAACTGTTAAAACCAAGAAATAGAAGAGATGCATTAGAGCATGGCTTTGCCTGGACACCTACTGTGTTTTTAAAAGAAAACAAAATTATATATTGAACCGACAACTGGAAAATTTGCAGAAAGCCTTCCAACATAAAAGCTTTGTTCTCAATAAGCAGTGCATGTGACCAGGAAACTGATTACACAAGCCTATGTTTAAGTGCTGTGAAATCCATTATGTAAATAAGGCAAAGTCAGTAATAATATTGAGATCTAGAACTGTAGTGGCCATTCCTTTGACTGTGGCTGGGGCCAGGGCCACATGGATACAATTTGATTTGTGAGACAAAATGGTTATTATGAGCCATATTTTACAGACAAATGTAAAATGTCAATTCCCTAACAATGTTTGGGAGACACTGGGTCAGAAAGAGGGGAAATACAGCAGGTTGCCCCTGAAAGCTCCATGAATTGATATACTTTGCAAAGCAAGGGGCAGGACACCTTTTTGTAGCATGCATGGGCAGCATCTTAATACCGTGTTCCTGCCCCGCTTTGCCTGTTGCTAAGATCTAGTGGCTTCTTGGCTCTGGAAAGAATCCCCCTCTCTCCTTCAGTGGGGTGTGGACTCTGAGAACCAGCCACAGGGTAATGATTCTGGAGGCCAGTGCACAATGGCTTCTTGTAAAAGAAAGATGGCAGGTATTCAGAAACGAGTGGATGAACAAAGAAGGAAATGTTCGTTGGCAGTTCTCAGGCTTGTTCTTGGTCTTGTTCTTGGTCTCCTTTCTGGTTTCCTATGTCTGTTCATCCTGCTGTACTACATTTGCTGTCATGGGGGCAGGGGAGGTCTCATGTTTCTTTAGTCGATTCTCAGTCACCTGGTGAGCCCAGGAATCCCTCCAGATCATCCTCCGCCACACCCACACCGCACCTCTCAGGAACGTTTCCGCCACTGGAAGTCTTCACAGCGGGGCTGTTAACCTCGTCTGGCCCCCAAGCATACTGAGATGCACTGCTTCTTCAATGGCAGAGTGAGAACCTCAGCAAACCGCTCTTCTGGAGGGCGGGCGGGGGGGAAGAAAAGAAAACCAACAAAACAACAAAATGCCAACCAAACAATTCAAAGGTCAATATATTTATGAACACATAGAATTGCTATTTTTTAAAGTCATGCCCACTGTGTTGCCTTGAATGCCAAGCACAGCCACTATCTACACACTTGGCTTAGCCCCTAAGAATCTGCTTCGTCTGCCAACGACCATGAATTATAATTGCTTATTTCTCTTTCTATGTATAGCTCCTCATGAATTCAACTTCCTCTAAATACAAATTATTAAGATACATGCTTGAGGGTGTAAAATAATGAATGGTATTGCACAGGGTCAGGTCACCCGCCTCCAAAGAGACCCTTTGAAGAGCACCTGAATCATCGATAGAAACAACCTCCGGTAACTCTTCCTGGGTAATTTGTGCTGAATCAGATGTCAGCTGACATGAAAGAGCGGGGCCAAAAGCGTGAAGAAATTAAACCTAAGAGAGGAAATGTGTTTTTTTCCTATTAATTAGGAAAATGCAAGTCTTCTCAAAGTTAGTTAGCAGAGCATTTCTGTGGACATCATAAAAAGTTAGAAACTGAGAGAACCAGGGCAATTTCTGGAACATCAGAGGAGGGTCGTTAATCTTGTCTGACCCCAAAACAGACTGAGGTGCGGTTTCTTCAATGGCAGAGTGAGGACCTCAGCAAGCTGGTCTTCCAGGAAAACAAAACAACAAAATGCCAAGCAAACAATTCAAAGTAACTAGTTTTGAATTTGGAAGTGAACCCAATCACAGAACAAACCAACAGCCATCTGTCCGACAGAAGCCACTGAACCTTGGTAAGACAGTGGCATCTGGAATGTTCTGACTCCGCCTCCACGCACACCCCCTCATCCCACACCTGGCTCAGCAGAACAATGCAAAGTTGGCCGGACGTGTTAACATTTAACAAGGCTGGCCTCGTATTGAACGTCAATTAATGTCATACACCAGGCTGATAGAAGGAAAAAACAAACAGAAGAAACGCGATAATTTCAAAAAATGCATAAAAAGAATTTGACAAAATGCATTACCCACAAACAATCCAACATGAAATTAAGGAAACAGTTACATTCCAAATAGCATAATTGAGAATACAATACCTACGGATAATTTTAACAAAAGCGGTGCGATACTTGTACACCACAAACTACCAAACAGTGTTGGAAGAAGTTAAAGAAGGTGTCAGTAAGTGGAAAGACATCCCCTGCTCGTGGACGAGAAGACAGTATTATCAAGGTGGCTGTCTCTCAAATAGGGCTGCGGCTTCGCTGCACACCCTAGCGAAATCCAAGCTGCCTTTCATGCATAAATAGACAAGGATGATCCCAAAATTCACATGAAATGCAAAAGGTCCAGAAAGAAAGAATTAATCTTGGAAGAAAAAAAAAAAGGAAAATGTAAAGGTCTTGTATTTCCCTATCTCAAAACCAGCTTCAAAAGTACAGTGACCAAGAGAATGTAGAACGTGGGTAAGGACAGACACAAAGACCAAGGGCACAGAACTGAGAATTCAGAGAGAAACCCTCAGATTTATCAATCGATTTTTGACAAGAGTGCCAAGGCCACTTAATGAGGAAAGAATAGTTTCCTTAACAAGCAGTGCGGGGAGAACTGAATATCCTCGTTCAGAAGAGTGCGGTCCATCCCCACTCACACGGTGTGCAGAGATCCACTGAGAGTGGGCCACAGAGTGACGCACAGCAACTGAGAGTGTAGCCTTCCAGAAAAAAACAGAGGAGTAAATCTTCATGGACTTGGCTTAGGCAATGACGGGCAGTTTCTTAGAAAGTTGAGTCTAGGGGCGCCTGGGTGGCTCAGTGGGTTAAAGCCTCTGCCTTCAGCTCAGGTCATGATCCCAGGGTCCTGGGATCGAGCCCCGCATCAGGCTCTCTGCTCAGCAGGGAGCCTGCTTCCTCCTCTCTCTCTGCCTGCCTCTCTGCCTACTTGTGATCTCTGTCTGTCAAATGAATAAATAAAATCTTTAAAAAAAAAAAAAAAGAAAGTTGGGCGTAGACTTAGCATGGGACCCTGCAAATGCACTCCCAGGTGTACACCCAAACTCACTGAAAACCTACATCCACACACTGTGGTGTGGTGTCTGTGTACCAATGTTCCCAGCAGCTTCATTCCCAACAGCCAAAGAGTGGAAACTCCTCAAAGTTCGTAGGCGGGAAAATGGATACATGAATCCTACATCCACCCAATGGGCTCTCATTCAGCTTACCCAGGGGCCACAAAACTGGAGGTCACAGGCACAGTCCTCTAGACTGCCCTGTCTGCCCAAGACTGCAGACATCAGCCCTTGTCTGGAAATCTCTGAGACCCTGTTCACTTCAGAGCGGCTATGAGCTTGTGTGTCCCTACAGATGCATTCAGGTCTGGTCACTCTGCTGGAATGACCCACAGAACTCAAGAAAGTGCTCTACTTCCAGTTTTATTATAGCAGAAGGGTAAATCAGAACCAGCTAAAGGAGGAAACATACACAGTAGGTCTGGGACAGGGAGGGTTCCAAGCGTCAAGTCCTCCGAGAGGCACTACCCTCCTGGCATCATGTGGGCAGTGCGTACATGGAGGACCGTCTGCCGGGAGGCACTCAAGCGTTGCTGTTCTGAGGGCTTCCTGGGGCTTTATCACATGGACACGATTGACTGAGCCACTGCCCACGTGACTGACCTCATTCTTCAGCGCCAGTTCCTTCCCAGAGGTCAGGCTGACATCATCTGGCTCATTAGGTGAGCCCGCCCTGAGACTGTCAGTGTGGCCAGCCCTACCACGAGCTATCTGGGAGCAAACTCTAGCAGCTGTGGTGTGAGGGGACCCACAAGGACTAACAAACGCACTTCTAATACTTGGGAAATTATAAAGATTGGGAGGTTGTCTCCCAGGAGCTGGGGTCAAAGGACAGTGAAATTCCTTATTACACAAGCCGTAGGATGGAATGAACTACTGACTCGTGCCACAACACAGATTCAACCCAAAATGCAGGACGGTAAGCGAACGAAGCCAGATGTCAGAAGCCATATGTGAACCGCAGCTTCTATGAAATGTCCAGGAAAGGAAACCCATAGAGAAAGGCAGTAAATCGTCATTGCCAGGGGCTGGGGGAGGGAGGCATGTGGGGAGTGACTGCTAACCTGTCCGTGGTTTCTTTGCTGGGGGGGGGGGGGTGTTGAGGAATGTTCCGGATCTAGAGAGTGGAGATGGGTGCGCAACTCTGTGTATACACTCAACAGGGGTGACGCTCATGGCACATGAATTATCTCTATAAGAAAAAGCACATAATTCAACTATTCTGTATTTAAAATTTACCTATTCACTAAAACTTACTTGTCCCCCAAAGTCAATACTTACGCTGCTTTCAAGCCATTCATTCACGGACATGCACAGGGCGTTGAAAAATTCGTCACCCAGCACACATGTTTCCAGTTGAGTGACAATGGGGCGGGGACAGCTTTCCTGTCTTGACTTTAGACAGAGATGGACAGAAGAAGCAGACAGCCAGGAAAGCACAGTGTAAAGGAGGCAGCTTCCACCCTGACACCTGCTCAGGGCGCAGGGGAGGGTTCGGGCAACTCCTTAACACTTCTGAACCCTCCTTTCTCTTTCATAAAATAAAGAAAATCAATGCATTCTCTTAGGATCTAAGGTTTTAATCTATGTGGGGGGGGGGTTCTGTGCACATGCGTAGATCCACAATTTTCCCTAGAGGAGATATTTCAGTATTTACTAATTCAGCGTTCATTGTGACTTTGTAGAACATAAGGACCAGGAATAAGGAGAATCCAATGTACATATTGGATTCTCTTTACATATATATATATACATATATATATATATATATACACACATATGGTTATATATATACCATACACATATATATATTTTATATATTTGTGTGTGGTTATATATATACCACACACAAAAATACACATATGGTTATATATATATAACCATATGTGTATTTTTATATACATGTATTCGTCACGTTGTCTGTGGCCGGAAGTCTATTTTATCTGATAACGGACTGCTTCCTTCTGATGAATATGTGCATGATGCAACATTCTTCATCCTTTTCCTTTCAACCTGCCTCAAATATTATATTTCAGATGAATTTCTTATAGACAACATGTTTCTGAGTCTAGATTTTCATACCATTCTGCCTGTCTTTTCGGTGTTTGGTATTTTCATTGGTTTATTGTGACCAGTTATATAAAAATAATCTCTTTTGTTAGGGCTTAAGTCCATCATTTAATTTTTGTGTCCTGTTTCTTCTCTTTGGTTTTAGTTTGTTTTGTTTTTTTTTTAATCTTTTCTCTTGCCTTCCTGTGGGTTTCTTGAATGTTCTTCTGGAATTCCATGTTGATTTATCTCTAGTGTTTTGGAGAGTGTCTCCTGCATAGCTTTCTAGTGGCCGCTCTAGGTGTTACATTATACAAACATACATGACCGGGGTCTGCTGTTCAAATGAGGTCCCTTTACCCTTCCTGGTTATAGTGGTCTCAGACATTTTCTAGTCACATTTTCGGAAATTCATCACACCGTGTTGCGATTTTTACTTTCATCATCCAATGTAATTTAAATAGTTCAAGGGGAGAACAAAAATCCCTTGATCTGCCCATATTTCTGTCTACTGTGTTCTTTTTTTTCCATCCTGGTGTTTCAAGGTTTCTTCTTTTATCATCCTCTCTGTGTAGAGCACTTTCTTCCACCGTTCCTTTAGGCTAGTTCTGCTCTGACAGTCTTGCTTTCTCCGTCTGAAAAAGTCCTGATTTCCCCTTTACTCCTGAAGAACATTTTGGGTGGACAGAGAACTTTGAGTGGACAAGTCTTTTCTTCCAGTACCCGAGCAATACTACACAACGTCCTTCTGGACAACATGGTTGCTGTAGGAAACCCCCCTGCGTTTGAAGTGGTGTTGCCCTGAGGGGAGGTGATGGTTCCCTCTTAAGGCTTTCCAGATGTCGTGTCTTCTGTTTGGGGGAGATTGACGACATGTGGTGGGTTAGAATTCTTTGGGTTTCGCTGGCAATCTCGTCCCTACAAGTTTATGTCTTTTGCCAAATTTCAGAAGTTTTCTGCAAGCCACTGTTTCTTTTTCCTTGCCAAAGTGCAGTTGACACATAGAATTGTGTTGGTCTTGGGGGTACAACAGAGTGATCTGACAGTTGCGTGCACTACAAGGTGCTCACCATGAGGACGGCCTCACCGTCTGTTACCGTACGGTCATTACAAAATTACCAACTATACTCCCTGTGCTGCACTTCCCACCCCCACGAATTCCTCACTTTCTAACTGGAGGTTTGTACCTCTTGATCCCCATCTTGCCCAACCCCCACCCTTCCACTCTGGCCACCGTGAGTTTGTTCTATGTATTTATAGGACTGATTCTGCTTTTTGTTTCTTTGTTGAGTCATTTGTTTTGTTTTCTAGATTTCAAGTGTAAATGAAACCACATGGCGTTTGTCTTTCTCCACTGACTTAGTGTGTTACTTCGCATGATACTGTCCAGGTCTATCTACGTTGTTACAAGGCTGGTACTTCTTTGAATACTTTTTCAGCCTGACGTCCTTCTCTCACCCTGAGGCTCCGAGGATACGTACACTGGAGCTTCTGTTAAAAAAATGCACGGGGTCCTGAGGCTCCGTGCATTTTTTTCAGACTGCTCCCAGTCTCTTGTCCAAACTGGCTAATTTCTATTTCTCTATGTTCCTATTCATTCACCCTCCCCTCTGTTATTGTGCCACCCCCTGAGCTTTTTATTTTGGTTGTTATATTCTGCACTTCTACGTGTCTCATTTGGTTCCTCTATAAGTGGTCTATTTCTTTGCCGAGACTGAACTATGAGACCTAACTATTTTCTATTTTGTTTCAAGGGGGCTCATAATGGCTTGTTGAAGTTCTCGTATGCTAGCTGACTTAACATCTCCGTTGATTAATTCTAACAGTGCTGTCACCTCAGCCTTGACATCCTTCGACCACCTTTCCTCATTCAGAGATCTCCCCTGGTTCTCAGCATGACGAATGGTTTTCTTCTGAAGCCTGGACATCTTGGGCATTATGCTGTAAGACTCTGGAACTTATTTAAAGTTACTGTGTGAGCTGGCTTACTTTGACACTCGTCAGTAGAGGAAGTGGGGAATGCCAGCTTACATCTGCCAGGTGGGGGCAGAAGGCAGGTTTCCTATTTGGCCCCCTTTAGCCCCCATCCTGTGAGGGGGTCCTCATTACTTTTAGGCATGGGTGGGAGGTGTGGCCACATACTGAGGCCTGTATTATACTTCCCTGGCTGGAATAGGTGGTGGCGTCTTGTGACTGCTCCCCCGTGGCCTCCAACAACATGCCTGGGAGGAGGGTTGGTCTTGTTGGATTTCCCTAGGCACCTAGGGGAAACCCTGGCCATCCACTAGGCCTCCTCTCCCAGGGTCCCTGTGCGGGGAAACCTTGCTGCTGCTGGGTAAAGAAGGGAATCCAGCCTCCCATGTGCTTTCTGCAATAGGACTTTGGGGAACGGAAGTCCTGACCACTCAGCAGACCTTCTTTGACACTACCCTGGTCATGAGCATTTGTTGGGACAGTTTGCGATAGCCTCACGAGGGAAGAAGTCTAGGATCTGCACCTGACCCTGTTGGCATGTTGAGAGTGGGACTACGGGTGTCTCTGTGCTGTGATCAAGAGTAGAACAGTTAACCTAAAAGTTTTCTTCCCTGAAGGGCTGTTCCTTCCCTGTTCCTTTGGTTAGAGAGAAAGCAGGATTTCGTTAGGGGTGTGTGTGTGTGTGTGTGTGTGTGTGTGTTAATTGTATAAAAAACAACATAACACATAAAATTTTCTACTGTAACCACTTTTAAGAGTACTGTTCAGATCAGTAGTTTTAAGTATATTCACCTTGTCATGAAACGGATCTTCAGAACGTTTCCATCCTGCAAACTGAAACTCTATACTCACTAAATAATTCCCCTTCCCCCCCATCTCATGGTAACCATAATCCCTAGTATCTGTTACTATAAATGTGGTTACTCTAGGTTCCTCATATAAATGGAATCACACAGTATTTTTATTTTTTTGTGACTGGCTTAGACCACTTAGTATAATTTCCTCAAGGTGCATCCATGTTGTACCAAATGGCAGGGTTTTTCAATAAAACTAAGGGTTGTTTTTGAAAAGATCAATAAATTTGACAGATCCTTAGCTAGGTTAAGTAAGGGGGAAAAAAACAGAACACTCAAATAAAATCAGAAAAGAAAAAGAAAGAGGGGACATTATAACCAGTGCCACAGAAGTAAAAAGGGTTATAAGAGCATGCTGTGAAAAATGATTTGCCCACAAATTGGGTAATGAAAAGAAATTGAAAAATTTCTGGAAACTCACAACCTACCAGGGCTGAATCATGAACTGGAAAATCTGGATAGACCAATAACTATTAAGGAGATTGAATCTGTGATCAAAAATGTTCCCGGGGCGCCTGGGTGGCTCAGTGGGTTAAAGCCTCTGCCTTCGGCTCAGGTCATGATCCCAGGGTCCTGGGATCGAGCCCCGCATCGGGCTCTCTGCTCAGCGGGAAGCCTGCTTCCTCCTCTCTCTCTGCCTCTCTTCCTACTTGTGATCTCTCTGTCAAATAAATAAATAAATAAAATATTTTAAAAAAACTTTCCCACAAGGAAAAGCCCAGGACCAGATGGCTTCACTGAAGAATTCTACCAAACAATTAAATAAGAATTAACAGCAATTCTCTTGAAAACCTTCCAAAAAAATTGAAAAGGAGGGACCACTTTGAAGCTCATCCTATGGAGGTCAGTATCACCTTTAGACTAAAGCGAGACAAAGAAACTGCAAGAAAAGAAAATTAAAGCCCAGTATCTCTGATCAATATTGGTACAAAAGCCCCCAGCAAATACAAGTGAACTGAATCCAACAGCATATTAAAGGGATTATACACCACAACCAAGTGGGGTTTGTTCCCGGAATAGAAGCATGATTCAGCGCATGAAAATCAATAAGGGTAACTCACCACACTCACAGAAAGAAGGTCAAAACCACACAGCCACCCTGGCTGGTGCAGAAAAGGCATTTGACAAGATTCCACAGCTGTTCTTGGTGTACAGCCTTGGACCAGCAACCTTCGAACCCCATCTTTTTTATTACCTTTGTCTGGCTTTATTATCAAAAATATGCCTTTTCCCCCCCTAAATATGTGGCATTACTTTGGAAGTACTTACTCCTTGAGTAAGGGTAGAACTTGAGTCCACCAGGACTTGGACTTCGTGAGAGGAGTTTTGACTACTGGTGTCTGGGGTCCTGGCTGGGATGCTTCCCCCAGAGAGGAAAGGGCCACCCAGTTCAGTACATTCCACACAACCCACTGCTGAGGTTGTGAGGAAGAAACAGACACAGAGGAGAGCCTTCCAATGCCTCTCTGAACCCTGTGGAGGGAAGGATTACTGGGTCATCAGAGGTGTCACTCGCCAGCAGTCTGAGCTCAGCCCAGAACCCCCGAGATAATCTCCCCTGCCACGCATGCCCTATTGGTTCACTACTGGTCTTCTTAGAGCGGAATCTCTCTTTTTCAGTTATGCCCCTATCCAGACTCTTGCTACCAGCCTAAGAACCTAGAACAAATGAAGTGGAGCCATATGCAGTTACCATGTCATTAATATCACAGTTTCTAGATTCACCAGCTTATCCACATGTTATTAATTCTTTTTAAAAATCCTATGAAGGTATCAGTATTATTATTTTGAACAATTTTCTTGGGGTTTATCCACATATTTAACTCTGTGCCCTTCATTGCTTCCTGCATCTCAGACCTTGCAGTCTCTACAACTGCTTTTTTTGTGCTCAGGATACATCCTTTGACCCATGTTGACCCACATAGTAGATTTAAATTTAAGGTGATTTAAAAAAAAATATTTATTTATTTGACAGACAGAGATCACAAGTAGGCAGAGAGGCAGGCAGAGAGAGAGGGGGAAGCAGGCTCCCTGCTGAGCAGAGAGCCCGACGCGGGGCTTGATCCCAGGACCCTGGGATTGTGACCTGAGCCAAAGGCAGAGGCTTAACCCACTGAGCCACCCAGGTGCCCCAAATTTAAGGTGATTAACGTTAACATTAACATTAACATGGGGTTCCCCAGTCAGAGTAGCCACATTTTACATGCTTATTGATAACCACATGTGGCTGGTGGCTAATTTTCTATCGTCGTAGAACTTTCTACTGAGCCATGTTGCTTTAAAATGTCATTAACGAAGATCTCCACGTACAGATGTACTCACTTTTTGTTATCCAAAGTGTCTTCCCTTTGCACTTCCTTTTCACAAAGCTTCTCCTGAGTATAGGATTCTGGGTTGAATCCCTGCATTTGCATATAACAAGGGTAGGGAGGTGCTTCTGTAATCCTGCAGCTGAGAAACCCAAGGTCAGGATCCTTCTCCCTAAATCTGACCCCTGTGTGCAGCCCCAGATGAGGCTGGAAATCGGATCCTGGCCCGGCCGGCTCCTGCTCCTCTGACTGTGAGCATCCCGTGACCTGGACGACCACATCTGCAGCTCCTGTTACTCTCCTGTAACCGTGGATAAAGTGGCTCCCACGTCGTTAGCTTGGATGTGAGATGGTAATTAATGAGTTACTTTCAGTTAATGAATCTTTCCCATGGGGCCTGAACTATCGGAGTCAACTGTTTATATTGAAAAAAAATACCCAAATAACCACTTTCATTCCCACTTCAGTTTACTTTATATGTGTGAGATCCCCGAAGCCTCAGCTGAGTCAACAGAAGCAGTAAAGTAACAGACTCTCTGTGGGCAAGGGGCTGCACTAAGCCCTCCCAAGGGTTGGGTCAGGGCTTATGAATACGTTTGTCCCCCCAAAAACGTCGTAATACTCATATGTGGGCTTAAGTAGCCCGAAGATCCCGCACTAGTAACATTTTTGTTCAGCTGTAGTATTTTCAATGTGTACAGAATCTGCCAATGCCCCAGAGCTTGAAAACGAGCCCATTGTCTCCAGGGGAGCCTTGTGCACACACACGAACCAAATCCATTTCCTCATTTGGAATGCAGACCACTTCATGTTTAGCACTATCTTCCTAATTCTTCCTTCCATGTTGCCACGCCTGACGAGCCAGGCTGGTGTAGAAGGAGACTGCCAGGACCACGGAGAGCATCAAGGACTCCTTACATGCACTGCGAACAACAGATTGAATAACCAAATAAACGTGTTAATTCACTACAGGTCCATGGCCCCTGTGTGGGAAGACGGTCCACGCCCCCCCCCCCCCCGTGTAGCAAGACTATTCCAACATCCCAATCGCATCGTCACCGTCAGTTTATGCCTATACAGGAAAATACATCCATCGTGTTTGTCCTCCTTCAGGGCAAGAATCATGAACTTTATATTTTATCCTTAAAAAATCCATGGAAAACAATCATCCACCAGATGTTCTGTAAGGAAAGAAAACAAACAAACAAAAATTCCAGAAGTGCTGATTATTCTAGACACACGGAATGCCCCAACATGCATTTCTCTATGGCTACATAATGCTGGGTGGCAGTGAAGGGGCTTTACTTCATCATGGAGTAGGCAGGGGTTCTGAAGTTCTAGTCCCAATAGTAAGTGTTAATTATGTACTATTTTCCTTTACCATTTGGAAATAAAACTTGGGGAATTATTATCCTTGAGCATTTATTTCATAGAAAGATGTTATTTGCAAATTGGGGTTTGTACCTTTATAGTGCCCTAGAAGCCCAGCTCCGGGGGGAAATCTTGTGTGACCTGTTTTGAGTACAGAGTAAACATTCAACAAATAACTTTCTGAATGTTAAATTATTGTTCTCTGGCAAAGGTATAAATACCTACATTCATAGGTACTTTAAGTCGTAGTATTCAGTAAATACTAGGCACTTCATGTTTTACTTTGTGTTTGACAGTTTAAACACCATCACAAATCATATTAACAGAGCAAAGTACTCTCTATGTACAGTAGAGGTAAAATAACACACGCACCACAACAGAATATATGCATTTGCACAACTTTTAATATTTTAGGGGAAAAATAACATAATTTCATAATTCAAATTTCATTCAATTTCTCTTAAAAATATTTTCCTAATTTAATTCAAAAAGGTTATTTCATTAACAAATAAGCAGGTAAAATTTACAAATCAGTAAAGTGGGTGATACGTCACTGCAGTTTGGTACAAATATTTTGCTTTCTCTTTTAAAAAGAGAGCAGAATACAATGAATTTCACTATCTATAAATCTGCAAAATGCCAGCTACCAAAGTGAGGAACATTTCCGGAACTTACTATGATCATTTGTTAAAGTTGTAGTGATTTCAGGGTGTTAACAGTCAGCTGTGCATTAACTAGAAAATATCGTTTTTGTGCTGAACCCTTCTCCACTCTGCATAAGCCTTTTGGGGGGGGGGTATGTGTCATTCACCAAAGTAGGTTCTTCGTATATCTCTTTATTGAGACCCTGGAAATCCTTCGTCCTTCACTTAAAGAAACTTCAGTATAGTACTGTGGTAGATTAACCTTCACGTGACTCCCATGATCTCAGCCTGCTGGCTTGAGTCCTTCTGTGATCCCCTCCTCTTCAGTGTGGGCAGGACCTAGCACTTGCTTTGAACCCACTGAATTTGGCAGAGGGGACGGGCCGTCACTCCCATCATCACATTACAGTGTATAAAACTCCCTCCTGTTAGACTTGCTCTAGAGTCTCTGTCTCTCTCTTTCTCTCTCTCTCTTGCTGGTCTCGAGCAGAAGCAGGCTTCCCGGAATCTCCCAGCAGTAAGGAACGGAATGCTGCCCATAGCTGTAAGACTGAGGACTTCCCCAGCTACGTCTCCTGGCTGATGCCTCAAAGCAGCCTTGCAGAAAACACGGTAAACCCGTGCCCAGCTCCTGATCCACAGAAACTATGAGATAATATATTGTTAAACCTCATAGAAAACTAATATGGAAATAATAAGAAAAAAGGGTCGTGTTTTTTTTTGGGGGGGGGAAGACTTAGTACAGAGGATATCTTTTTCTATTGTTCAAAGAAATCACAGAAAAGTAGGCATACACTCGAAGGTGATAGCAAGGCTCGGTGTATGGAGTTCTGGGTGGTCCTGTTGTGGTCAAAGGAAGCAACGTGATTCCTGGCAGGCATGTGGCAAGTGGCTTATCAAGACCATAGCACATTTCACTTAGAAATGTCTAGTGAGTGCAAATGGCCAGCTCCATGCAATTATCCTCCGACCCCTACCACAAAAGTCGTTACTGGAACAATTCCTGTGGTTAATACAAATTCTTTACGCCCCAAGTATGCAAATATCCCTGAATATGAAATGAACTGGTTGATTCTGGGTGCTCTGATGGATGACTCTGACTCCGAGATCCTAGATTCCTGACCAGAATGACAGATTGGGTTCAGACCCTACAACCTGCATTTCCCCTCGCATCAGCACCCTTCCCCCGACATTCCAAACAGTGACTAGACTGAGATGGCATTTCAGGGGATGGTTTGCCTAGATCACTCGGAATTTAGAAAAAAGAAATGAAGAGCTTTTGTTCAAAACAGGACTTTTCCCAAGTAAATGAAAAGACAGTCACAAGAAATCCAGTTGTTGTGACAACCTTCAGAACAAGAGAACCACAAGACTGCAAAGAATTGTGACCATAGCACCCCACATTTGAAAGAAACAAATTTAGGATTAAGTTCATTCTGACGAAAGGGAGGAAGGATACATTTGCAGTTTAAGGACAGAGTTTATACCTGGGCACAACTTCAGTTAGAAAATATGCATTTTGGGGAGAGCGTCAGCTGATCTTTATCATAATTTACAAAGACTAAAATAACGAATTACAAAGAAAAAAAAGCAAAGTAGCGCAGACTAGAATGCTTTACACGTTTTGCTGCTTATGAATTTTTCTGTTCCATAAATGAATAGAATACTACAATTTCATAGCTGACATTCAATATTCATTTCATCACTCAAAATGTAGGCAAACTGACTAAAAAGAGGCAGATCATAAAAACAATCGGCCAAATATAAATGTTTTTTTCTAGGTCACTAGTGCACTTTCGGCCCGTGGGCTCTGGTTCACACGGAGATAGAAACGCACTCCAAGACCGTCGGAGGAGCAATTCCCAGCTTAGAAGCATCCGCAGGTGATCGATAAAGGAGGCAAAACATGGATTTCCACGCAACACACAACACTAGGGTCCAACTTTGACTTTTATGAACTTCCGGGTCTCATTTTTAAGAGAGCAGGAACACAGCTCACATCCTTGTTCTCACTTCAAACCCAAAGTCTTTATGCAAAGCACGTGTGAATTTTCCACGATGGGGCCGGACAGTCAGGCACCGCGGCACAGGGGTTAATGGGCACAGAAGAGTCCTTCTACACACACGGGTCGTGAAGCAGCACAGAGCAGAGCCTCCCAGGACCGCACTCGAGCAAGCTGGTGGCCCTGCAGGACGGCCACCCGTCCGGGGTGGACATCCGCTGGGAGCCCCCCGCTTAGCGAGAAAGTCTGGTCACCTGAGCCCGAAGTGAGCCGCCGCTGCCCTTCAGAAGAAGTACTCTCTCTGGCTCTCAGTGACTGAGCTTTGCACATTGGCCTCACTCTTCAGAGCCGTCTCAGCGCTGGCTCCAGCCGGGGGAACAGTGGACTGATTTTTTTGGTACAACCACCTCTGCTGATAAATGCGTGCGGCTACGGCGGTGAGACATAACAAGACAAATACCGCCACCGCTATTACACCTGGTGGGAGAAGGGGGAGGCGCAGTCAGAACACAGACCCGTAACGTGCAGGACCGACGCAGCTGATAGCAAGCTCACGTCCATCACACGCGCATCGTCAGGAAAGCGGGCACTGGCCTACTGGAACACTGAGTTTACTTCTAAGTCTGCACGTCCTTTGGATACAGCAGTTTTATGCCTTTAGGTTAAAGATCTATTGGCCTGGCTTTCACTTTGTGCCCTCCTGTTAAAATTCAGAACCACAGCGTGGCCTCTAGGTCATGCCCCCACTTCATGCTAACAAGTGAGCACATTTTCGTTATTTTAAAAGGATGGAGTGCATAGACTTGTTGTAGAGTAATTAAATGCTTATGTACAAGTAAATTAAAAAGATCTTCTGCTGACGTTCTGCTGATTTATAGTTCTGTGGTGAGTACACCAGTTCCTTCTATGAGGCTAGAAGAGTCTTACGTGATCTCTGCTGCTGGGGGCCATGCCTTGTGCATGATCCCTTTCAGGTGCTTGTGTGTAGGGTCTGTGCTGTACCTTGGTTGTGTGATTATGGTGTGTGAGAAGGTAGCACCTGTCTTATAGGACTGTCCCTCTTTCTGCTGGCCGTAAGGGGGCAGGCAGTCATGGTGCGAGTCCATACGGGAATCCCTACATGCATGGAACTACAGGCAACCTCTAGGTGCTAAGGGCAGCCAGCAACAATCGAGACACTCTCGGCCCCACAGCTACAAGACTCCGGATGCCTTCAATACCCCTGCGGAGGAGGAAGTGGATCCTTCCTCAGAGGAATCTCCAGATGAGACCTCAACGCTGGCTGACACCTTCATTGCAGGCTTCTGTGACACTGAGCAGAGGACCCAGCTAAGCTCTGCCCAGACTCCTGACCCACAGAAACCGGGACATACTAAAAGGGAGTTAGGGTTAAGGGTTAAGCTCTAAGTGGGTGGTGATCTGTCAGGCAGCAGTAGATAACCGATATACCACTATATTAAAAATTTGTAGAAAGAGAGACAATGTTCAGCGACAGGGAAAGTAGATTATTTGACATCTTTTGCTGGTAATGCTTTAAGTACTGAAGTGTTTGCTGTGTCAGTGCTTCTCAACTTTGGCTGCACAGCAGACAATAGCTCAGAAACTTCGGTGGGAGGCTTGGACACCAATATTGTTTTAAAAGTCCCTCTGATTTTTCTCAAGGGCTGCCCGTGTTGGGATGGTCAGATGAGGCCTAGAGGGGTTTGCTCAAGCTGCCATACTCATTAAAGAATGAGTGTTAATCCATACCCAAACAGGGAGGTTCCAAAACAGCATTCATCAGTCAAACACTTTTAAGATGACTGACACAGGCATTGATATTCCAATTAGCAAATGTTAGAAAATGCATTACTGTTTAGTTACGTGAATCCAAATTCACGTTGTTAAATGAAGATTCTTCACTATGCTCTGGGACAGAGATAAAGAGCATAACGGAGCCCAACAGACTCGCAGCTCGGTGGGTGCCTCCAGTCACAGGGATTCCTGAGCAGGTGCTCAGAACCTCTGGAAAGGTTCTTAAAACTAACAAGTAGAACAGTCATCACATTCACTACACCCTGCACCTCACCCGACAACAAACCGTTGTCACTTTAATTACTCTTATGTTTTGTTACAGGACTTCGCTTTGAAGAGCTACATTGTATCCAATTCTAGTGTCAGGGACAGGAACTCAGTAATGGTGATCAGGCCACTTGATTATCCAGTCACTGTCACCGTTACCCTCAAACACCCAAGATGTTATTATGAATGTAACTGAGTACTTGCTTGTTTGTTCTGTGAGACTTGGTAGGGCCCTAGAGCAACCTCTGTCTTCATCGGCTCTCTGAAGAGACTGAGATGATGTCACTAATGCATTCGCTGCCTCCCATAACCTTCCTTTCAGCAATCCCAGTGTGAATGTGTTTGTGACAAGCACTTAGGTCTGTCCGCCTCTCCATCCATCTACACATCTGTGTCCTTCTCTGCCTGTCCATCGGCACGATGGATCCCTTGGCAAGAAATGCTCCACGATCTCCGGTGTACCAGGTGTGAGCATGATTCAGGTTAATTCCCCTTCCTGTATTGTTCCCTTTGTTTGCAAGAGAAGAGGTGATGGAGCACAGCACGTGGAGAAATCCACCTGCCAGGGCGGTTCTTTAACCAGACTGGGTACTTCACATGTGGTGCGGTCTGTGGTCATTCAGACACAGGGCGGAGGATTCCACCCAGGACTCTCCACGGCAGCTCAATATACTTGGCAGCTGACAAACAAGCAGCCCAGAGCCCCCGCACAGATCGAAGGCAGAGCCAAGTGAGTTGCAGGGGCCTGTGACCTGAGTTGTTACCTCCCTAACACCCCGTGTGCTCTGATTCTCCTCCCGTCTATCAGGAGCCAAGCAGGATTTCTCAGGGGAATAATATCGGTGCAACTTACTTACTTTGTACAACCTGCCAGTGATATTTAACCAAAGGCGATACAGCTCCAAAGACCACACCTTCTGTTCTAGCACCAACCTGACTACCATCGTTGCTCTCTCTAAACATGGCACCAAACATGACATTTTGCATGTTTGGACTTTGATTCCTCTTTCAAAAACATGAATCACATTTAAGTCGATTTATTTTAAATCAGCTTTTTGCTTTATACTGAAGTCTTCTCATTCAAAATAAATGAGAACAGTTCAGGATTAAGACTTGATTTATATTTTAACACAAAAGTATTCCTGTTAGGTGCACATTATAAATAACACATGTTTCTTTGTTCCTGGAGTTATGAAATCAGAAGATCATATACTTCATTCTTTAGAAAAACAGAAGTGGTTAAGATAGGAATGGGAAAGTTCACATTCTTACACAGATTTGGTCAGCACTTGAAAATGTCTGAGTACCTTCCTAATAGTCTGGAGAAAACTGGCATCTTGATGAACAGAAACCCAATGGGCAGATGAGGTCTGGTCTATCTGAAAAGTGGACACCCACTTGCATCCCCCAGCTTGAGGATGACCTCCCTTATCTGGAATAGCCATGGGACGGAGAGCAGCTCACTCCCTCCTAGCCCGCAGAGTTTGCAACGGACACATTCCAGTAGTCTAATAAATGCAAGCGTTCCCTGAATCATAAGGAGGAGACTTGAATATTCATTTTTTAAAGCAAGCCTAAATAAATTCTGTCTCAGAGGATACAGTGGGAGATTTTTAAGATGGAACTAATTGTACCTCTTCAAATATATGTAAGTACATAGAAAATATAAATATACATTATATGTGAATATATATTTAAATACATATATAGGTTATCTATAGGACTTTGCTTTAAAGAGCTATTATATCCAGTTTTACCATCACATGTATAGAACACATGTGACACTGAATGTGTATATATAATACAAATATATGTGAGTAGTTACATTTAGAAATACAAATAAATATATGTAAATCTAAGATAAGACTGACACCAGGAAACAGTTTCGTATATTTATGTTTAGAAAAATCTTTAGGTTTTCTATCTTTATGTTTATGAAAATGACAATTTGCATGGTTTAGGCGGTTCTAAACTCACCTAATGCTTTACTTTTAATATTATTTTTAAAGTTTTGGGCAAATGGACTGAGAGGTCTGTGGCTATTTTGGATCGAAGAAGTCAAGGTGAATATGTCCATGTGTATATATGATCTCCTGAGAGATATGAATGGGTATTTTCAAATGAAAAACCTTATTACTCTGTAGTTCGGCAACTATCCTTTAAAGAGCGTCTTGGTGCAACCGTGGGTTCCCTCCACTCAGCCCCACTCAGCCCCGCAGAGGCCGACATGGGGGCAAGCCCACGAAGGACGCCCGCAAAGGGGTGTCCTGCCATTGACCTCGCCCCTCAGCTCGGACTCCCGGACACTGGCTTATGCCCACGGTGAGAGCAACGCTGAGACCAGGTCGTCACAGCCCTGTTACCTCCGATGACAGCAGGGCCACTTCTGTCAGCGCTAACTAAGGGCTCTCTCCCGTCTGTTGGTCCAGAACCACCTACAGCAGAGAAAGGGAGAATGACAGAGGCAGAGGGAAGAGGACTTCGGCGACATTCACAAACATCCGACAGGAGAGCAGAGCCCTGCGCAGGCAGGAAGGAGCAGGAAACCCAGACCAGAGCAGGGCCAGGCGACCCCACCGAGGGCCTGGGCAGCCCCGGGGTGCAGACTGGGCGGAGGACCGCGCGCGGAGGACCGCGGGCGGAGGGGCACGCACCTGCGCCACCTGCGAGCGGGCGGGTGGCCTCCCGCGTCGGGGCTCCTGGCCCCGCGGACTCCGCGCAGCGGGACGCGGGAGCCACGTGTCCGCGCACTGTGACCGCGACGGGGCCGCCTGGACGCAGCGCAGCCTTGAGCGGAGCGGCGGGCCCGAAGCGCACGGCAGACAGGCAGCCAGTGAAGCCGCGTGCGCCGGCCCGCAGCGTGTCCGGGTCCGCGCCGGGGGCCTCTGCGGGCAGACAAGCGGGGCATGCGTTAGGGCGCGGGGGGGCGGGGGCGCAGGCCTGGCCCGCGTCTGCAGGGCCGCCACCAACCGACCCGCCCTCCGAACCCTCGGCCCTTCCTTCCACAGGTCAAGGCAGGCAGGGCCGTCCCTGCGCCCCCCGCCTAGTGATCAGTGGGCTCCAGCTCTGCCCGCGGGCAGGCCTAAGTGTCCCTGGGTGCAGTCCCGCCCAACAAAGGATTCCACCCTCTGCCCTTGCGAGTTTCAAAGATCATGGCAGTATTTTGTTACAGGATCTGTGGCCGGTAATCTGGGCGGTCACAGTGAAATGTCACCCACGTAGGGACAACAGTGCTCTGGGAATCCCTAGGGCGGTTCTAACCTCCCTATTTACACCTGACTCTGGCCTGGTTCTCAGCCCCACAGAGGCCCCGCCCCAGCTGCAGCTGCCACCGGGGACCCCCACCTCCCGCTGCCCTTCCCCCGTCACAGCGGTGGGCTCTGTCCCCTTCCCCTAAGTCTGGGCTGGCTGCCCATCCTAGCCCCTGACCTGGCTCGGATCTGACCGAGGCTGGTTAGCGGGAGAAGGGCAGCGATGGACCCCCGAGAGCAGAGCACCAATCCCTTCACCTCGAGGACGATTAGCTCCTACACTGCACTTGCTCAGTGCGCCCCAAATCTGACCGGACCCAGTTATGTGCAGGCTTCAGACGTTTCATGGATGCGCAGGGAAGCCGCCTCAATGTGGGGACCCGCGGCATCTGCGTCTGACTCCCTCCCTGCTTCAGTGTGTCCAGGGGCCCGCTGACATCTTCTCCTACCAACCATACACAGCAACCAAGAATTCACCCGGTGCCTTCCACAGGCCGGCCACTGTGTGGGGTCATTTGCAGAGGTGAGACTTTAATGCTCACAATGTAATACCATGAATGTTTTTATTCCTGCTGGAAGGTAGTTCACATTAGATTTCAGAAATGTCTGAATGTCTCTCACATGGGGTGACTGGATCCAGGCTGGTCATGGGAACCTCCTTTTCAATAGGATATTCTCTCTTTATTCTGCCAGTGGCTTTTAGACATGTTTGTAATTGCTCGCATTAAGGGATGGGTAAATGGGGATCATTATACTATATTTAATTTTTTTAATTTTTTTATAAACATATAATGTATTATTTGCCCCAGGAGTACATGTCTGTGAATCGCCAGGTTTACACACTTCACAGCACTCACCACAGCACATACCCTCCCCAGTGTCCATTACCCCACCCCCCTCTCCCTTCCCCCTCCCCCCAGCAACTCTCAGTTTGTTTTGTGACATTAAGAGTCACTTATGGTTTGTCTCCCTCACGATCCCATCTTGTTTCTTTTCTTCTTTTCCTACCCCCCAACCCCCCCACATTGCATCTCCACTTCCTCATATCAGGGAGATCATATGATAGTTGTCTTTCTCTGATTGACTTATTTCACTATATTTAGAATGATGCTATACCTTCCATAGAATATATGTGCGACTCTACAAGTCTTTTTGGTTAGCGGGATAGCTGGCCTTTTTTAAGTTCACCCTGAGAATCTCAACTGTGATCCGTCTGTCTTGATGTTGTGGATAAACTCTTAGGGGGTAGTGTTTGCTTCCTTTGAGTTTTTGAGGGGTACTCTAAGTGCTATTTGAAGACCTCTAAAAGCAACTACAATGAGGGGCATGTTTACATTGCTACAATCCTAATAAACAACTCTCTGAAACACACAGCTCTCTTGGCCAGGCTGATTATATGAGGCATCAAGGAGGCTTATGTATGATGAATTCCAGGCAGATTCTTACAGTGAAGTAAGCCAGCTGGAGACAACTCAGTTGAATGATCATTTTAGATTAAAGAGCTCTTCTGGGGCACCTGGGTGGCTCCGTCGGTTAAGGGTCGGCCTTTGGCTCAGGTCAGGATCTAGGGGTCCTGGGATTGAGCCCCTTCATGCTCCCTGCTCTGTGGGGAGTCTGCTCTTCCCTCTCCAACTGACCCCCCCCAGCCCTTATACATGCTCTCTCTCCCTCAAATAAATTTTTTTAAAATTAAAAATAGAGTTCTTTAAAGGTCACTTTTTTTTTGCATTCAGACAATATATATTCCATAAAGAAAGGCATCCTTGCTTGAATATACTTAAGAGAATGTCAAGAAGAACTAAAACAGGAAAACGCTGTGATAGTAACATAGGCCTTCCACAATGCTAAAATACTAAAAATGAAAACAAAACACCACAGGCCAATTAAAAGTCCCAGCCACTGAGCAAAGAGAGGAACTGGACAACACTCGCTTTCCTGGTCAAATCTGACATGAGGGCTACCAGGCTAGGGTCACAGAATCAATCCTGGGCAGACATGTACCTTACTAATTAACTGGACTAACTTTGTGAAATTCATTTTAAAGATAAATTTTAAAATGTCTATAGGCAGTGCTATTATTCAAGAAAGGAACGCCAGTAGAACACTACATTGCAGTCAAGAACTTGTACTTGACATTTATATGTACTTGTGGATTGTAGGTATGAGCATGTGTGGGTGCTTGTGCGCCCACATAGCCTGTTATTAAGCCGACAGCTGTAGCCATGACTTTGTATGCATATAGGGTACCAAGATACATGCAAGCTTACTGCTCACTACTTCCTGCTGCCTTCATACTTTCCATCCTGAGGTCATGGTTGTGATTTGATTTTTGACTGGAATAATTCTCTAGTATTTTCCTCAGATGGGAGGCATGGTCAATATTTAGTCTCCATCCTTCCTTGTTATCCAAAATATCTTTTTTTAACCTTGTCAAATACATTATATAGATGCTTGCATTGTGGCTCATTCCTCAGCCATACTAATGATAATCCACATCATTTTTTTATCCCGCTGTAACAAATGAGAAGTTAGATGCTGATGCCAAAACCATTATTTTTTCATTGTAGTAACTTCTGTCTAGAAAGTTTGGAGGATTTCTCTCTGTGGGTTTTGCAATTCGGAAATTTTCCCAGTTGTATGTCTTTTCTCGTCGGAATTGATGCGTTCTGTCAATCTGCAACTCATATTTTCCTTTAGCTCAGAGAATTTTTTTTTCATGCATAATTACTGTCTTTGCTTCCAGTTCTGTTTCTGGATCTCTAATTATTCCCGGTAGGTTTTCTCTTATTTTCCCTTCTAATTTCTCTCTCTTAATCTTTTTTGCTCTGCGGTTTGAGATAGCCCATCTCTGTAATATTCCAGACCACTGTCTAATGATAACCAGTGATGATTCTCTCCTTCAGATAACCCTGTGAAATTGTGAAAACCTCTATTTACTTTAACCCCCAGAGTTGGTGTGTGACTTTTTCAAGTGTCCTTGAGTGCCGAGTTTCAACACAGTTGTGTTCTGTCTTCTTTAATGGCTCTATTTTGATGTGGGAATTGTAGTTTTATCTTCAGTCCTCCTCCCCGTCTTCTTAGGGGCAACATCATCTTTTTAGCTGCTGATTTATCATTCCACTGTGAGAACTCCATGACTGAGGATCTTAGACGGTATGGGGGTCCTGGCAAGCTAGAGGCTGCATCTTTAATGCCCCATACCCAGCAGCGGAACTGGGGGCTCATGATCTGGCCCCAAACAGAATGTAGGAAGAAGTCTCTCTCCCTTACAATGGCAGAAGGAACGTGGCCCAACCATCTAGCCCATCCTCTACTCCACAAGGGGCACTGAGGATAGGTATAACCATGTTCAGCAATACTGACCTTCCCTCTGGAAGTCAAACTTTTTTTTTAAAAATTCTAGATAAATGACATAATTAGAAAACGAGTAGAAGACAGACTTTTCCAGTCTGTCTTTCCAACAATTCAGAGCCAGGGGGCCCTGATTTTCAGAGTGAGAAAGAAGTGAATGAATTATTCCTTCCTCACCAAAACACAGGCCCTCTGAGCACCAGGTTCTCCCAGCGCTTGCAACTAACACCAGAGAAGAAATCAGGGGTAATCTGGGACCCGATGCACCCAGAGCGAGCAATGCCAGTAGGCACTTCCTGGAGCACTAGTCCTTAGTACATAATACAGACTCTTTGTGTAATGACATGTAGGCAGTCTCCGCCACTCCTTCACCCAGCAAGGTGATCACATCAGAACTCCGCACAATCGCTGCGCTTAGTTCCTCAGCTCTCTTCACAATTGTGCAGCCCCTCCTGATGTGGCTCCACCTGTTTTAGCAATCCTGAACCCTGAGCCCTTCCCCTTCCCTCCCACCACCTCCCTTCACACCCTGTCCTTAAACACACTCATTCACACTTCAGAATAGACACTCAGTTATGACTCATCACTCAGCTCTCCCAGCTGTGTGTGCAGAAGTCATTGGCAAAAGAAATGAATCTCTAATAGTTTTTTTATATTATTATTGAGATATAATTCACATACCATAAGACTGACCCTCTTAAAGTATACAATTCAGGGGGATTTTGTGTATTTACTGGACTGTGTACTTACTGTATTTACACAGTTGTAAAACCATTACCAGTATTCACTCTCAGAATCTTTCTATCTCTTCTAAAAAAACCCAGAACATATTAGACTCCATGTCCCATTCTTACCCCTCTCCATCCCTGGGCAAACCTAAACTTTCTGTTTCTATGATTTGCCTATTCTAGACATTTCATACAAAATAAGTCATATAGTAAGTGACTTTTGGTATTTATCCTCATTTATTTAGCATCATGTTTTCACCCATTTGTAGCCTGTGTCGCTACTTCATTACATTTTATGGCCAATATTTCACTTTTTTTGTGGCATACAGTGAAACGCTGGCACAAAATGTAACACTGTATCACTTAGTCGTCAGTCGCTGGGGTTATTCCCATGCTGGGTTATTAGTGGAGAACACAGCTATGGGGATTTACATACACTTTTCGTGTCTGGACATATGTTTTCAATTATCTTGGGTATATACCTAGGAGTGGTCACATGGTAACTCCATGTTTAATTTCCAGATAAACTGCCAAACTGTTTTCCACAGTGGCCACACATTTTACATTCCCATCACCAATGCACATGCACTCAAATTTCTCCACCTCCTCCACTT
Source organism: Mellivora capensis (assembly GCA_004024625.1). Lineage (NCBI taxonomy): Eukaryota > Metazoa > Chordata > Mammalia > Carnivora > Mustelidae > Mellivora > Mellivora capensis. The sequence continues at coordinate 67,925 of PISX010002313.1, forward strand.
GTTACAGTTTTTCAGTGATATTTTGTGGTTTAGATTTACATTCCCTTGTTGGCTAATGATCTTGAGCATCTTTTCATATTGGTCTTTGGTAAATCTTCTTCAAAGAAATGTCTTTGATTTCGGCCTTTGACCAGATATTTTGACTGTTTTTAAATTGGGTCATTTGTCTTTTTGTTTGGTTGTGAGAGCTCTGTATATACTCTGCACAAAAATTTCTTATGAAGCTGGAGCAAACAATCCTAAAATGTATATGGAATCAGAAGAGACGCTGAATTGTTAAGGAAATGTTGAAAAAGAAAAACAAAACTGGGGGCATCATGTTGCCTGATTTCAAGCTTTACTAAAAAGCTGTGATCACCAAGACAGCATAGTACTGGCATAAAAACAGGCACATAGACCAGTGGAACAAGTAGAGAGCCCAGATATAGACCCTCAACTCTATGGTAAAATAATCTTTGACAAAGCAGGAACAAATATACAGTGGAAAAAAGACAGTCTCTTCAATAAATGGTGCTGGGAAAATTGGACAGCTATGTGTAGAAGAATGAAACTCAACCATTCTCTTACACTGTACACAAAGATAAACTCGAAATGGATAAAAGACCTCAACGTGAGACAGGAATCCATCAGAATCCTAGAGGAGAACATAGGCAGTAACCTCTTCGATATCAGCCACAGCAACTTCTTTCAAGATATGTCTCCAAAAGCAAAGGAAATAAAAGCGAAAATGAATTTTTGGGACTTCATCAAGATCAAAAACTTCTGCACAGCAAAGGAAACAGTCAACAAAACAAAGAGGCAACCTGAATGGGAGAAGATATTCGCAAATGACAGTACAGACAAAAGGCTGATATCCAAGATCTATAAAGAACTCCTCAAACTCAACATGCAAAAAACAGATAATCATGTCAAAAAATGGGCAGAAGACATGAACAAACACTTCTCCAAAGAAGACATACAAAAAGCTATCAGACACGTGAAAAAGTGTTCATCATCACTAGCCATTAGGGAGATTCAAATCAAAACCACATGGAGATACCACCTTAAACCAGTTAGAATGGCCAAAATGAACAAGACAGTAAACAGCGTGTGTTGGAGAGGATGTGGAGAAAGGGGAACCCTCTTACACTGTTGGTGGGAATGCAAGTTGGTGTAGCCACTTTGGAAAACAGTGCGGAGATTCCTCAAGAAATTAAAAATAGAGCTTCCCTATGACCCTGCAATTGCACTACTGGGTATCTACCCCAAAGATACAGATGTAGTGAAAAGAAAGGCCATCTGTACCCCAATGTTCATAGTAGCAATGGCCACGGTCACCAAACTGTGGAAAGAACCAAGATGCCCTTCAACAGACAAATGGATAAGGAAGATATAGTCCATATATACTATGGAGTATTATGCCTCCCTCAGAAAGGATGAATACCCAACTTTTGTATCAACATGGACAGGACTGGAGGAGATTATGCTGAGTGAAATAAGTCAAGCAGAGAGAGTCAATTATCATATGGTTTCACTTATTTGTGGAGCATAAGGAATAACACAGAGGACATGGGGAGGTGGAGAGAAGGGAGTTGGGGGAAATCAGAAGGGGAGATGAAGCATGGGAGACTATGGACTCTGAAAAACAAACTGAGGGTTTTGGAGGGGTGGGGGTGGGAGGTTGGGTGAGCCTTGTGGTGGGTATTATGGAGGGCATGTATTGCATGGAGCACTGGGTGTGGTACATAAACAATGAATTCTGGTACACTGAAAAGAAATAAAAAATAAATAAATAAAATGCTATTTGTCAAAAAAATTTTTCTTATGAGATGCCCTACTTAATGTTTATCCTCATTTTGTGGATTGCCTTTTTACTTTCTTAGTAGTGTCTTTTGAATTACTAAGCTTCTAATTTTGAGGAAGTTTGACTTATCTATTTTCCTCTTTCTGCTTGTGCTTTTAATAAACCAGGATTTAACCCAAGGCTTTTGAGAAGCCTTCTCTAAGAAACCAGTGCCTAAGCCGAGGTCACAAAAATGTGCAACCATAGTTTGGTCTAAGTGTTTTATAAATGTACCTCCTACATGGAGGAGTATCGGTCATTTTGAGTTCATTTTTCTAAATGGTGTGAGGTAGGGTCAATGTCACTTTTTTGACCTGTTGACTCTGTACCATTTGTTCAAGACACTAGTCTTCCTCCACTGGATGGGCCTAGCACCCATGTCTAATGTCAACTGATGACAAATAGTTTGACTTCTCAACTCTCAATCTACTCTGTTGGTCAATATGTTTGTCCTCATGCCAACAGCACACAGTTTTGACACCATGATGATGAACATTTTTTCATGTGTCTGATAACCATTTGTATGTCTTCATTGGAGAAGTGTCTGTTTATATCTTCTGCCCATTTTTTGATATGATTATCTGTTTTGTGTGTGTTGAGTTTGAGAAGTTCTTTATAGATCCTGGATATCAACCTTTTGTCTGTATTGTCATTTGCAAATATCTTCTCCCATTCCGTGGGTTGCCTCTTTGTTTTGTTGACTGTTTCCTTTGCTGTGCAGAAGTTTTTGATCTTGATGAAGTCCCAAAAGTTCATTTTTGCTTTTGTTTCCTTTGCCTTTGGAGAC